>JAODAF010640914.1:0-13071 GCA_027574765.1 Molpadia intermedia
TTCAAGATTTTTCACAATAGTGGGGGGAACATTCCCCCTGGTACCACCACCCCTGAGTGTCCATGTGTACTTACCAAATGTACCAAAGGGAAGACAAGTAGGTTCATAGCAATATTATATCATTAATTCAGATTAATAGGCACCAGAGAGGGCATTTGGGCT
Source organism: Molpadia intermedia (assembly GCA_027574765.1). NCBI lineage: Eukaryota > Metazoa > Echinodermata > Holothuroidea > Molpadida > Molpadiidae > Molpadia > Molpadia intermedia. The sequence continues at coordinate 163 of JAODAF010640914.1, forward strand.
GTCCAGGACCAACAGGTCCATGTGTTTCAGTAGTTCAGTCAAAAGCAAAACGTAAGATGGCAGACAAAAACCTTCCCCTTCCCACAAAGTTTGCCTGTGGGGTTGTCAATCAATTTGTGGTCACCAGTTCACGTTGTTGACCTGCTGTTGACCGTCTATAGTCAAAGCTATAATGAAGGTTCATGTTAGGTACACTGGAAAATTCAAACCTCTTGTCAAAAATGGTAATGCCACGTCATATGCCTTGTCATAGGCTAGTGGGTAATGTTCATCTGCTTAAAGCCTCCAACAATTGATCTTTTTTATATTGATAAAGCAGTCATTTTGTGACTAGCAATTTAAAATTCCTGATTTATGTAACTCTATACATACAGGATATTATCATAGATACTGCATTAGGACAAGAGCCTGTCGGGTTAGAGCCAGCTTTATGTGAGATCAGTATTATGCAGATATTTGAGTTCACTGTACCTTTTCTTATTTCTCCATCACACCATAGTTAAATTTCTTTCAACGGACCCACAGAGTTCACATGAATGAGGCAGCGCAAGCCGGTAACGGTACCTGCGACCCCCAAGAAAGTGATCCCCAAACAGACGATGTCAATGAAAACTCCTGAAAGGGCATCTAGCATGAAAACCATTAATTTTGAATATAATAGCATCCTAAATATTATTTTATTGATTTTAAATTCCCGAAACTAGATGCATTGGATCAGGGACGGATCCACAGGGGGTAAGAAGTGACCTTCCACTCTTACAGCAAATTCTAATGAAATCCCCCTCCTCACTACACATTCCCTTCATATACCCAGCAGGTTTGCTTAAAAATATTATGATAAAATAAAAGTACTAAAGTAGAGCCCAGGTATTAACATTTGGGTTATATTTATTCCCCCCTCCCACACCCATTGAATTAGTTTAAATTAGTGGATCCGTCCTGGATTTGCATGTACCTCATATTTCCTTGAAAATTAATATTGGCACTAGATTAGGCAATCCATTTCCAACCTTAAATTCCAGGTCTAGAGCTTAAATCACGAGTCTTAAAAGGCTGATTGAACAGACTTAACTCTGTAGTAGTGTCAATACCCCTTTAAATTTCAAACTCTGCTATAGTCCTTCGAAAACAGCACTCATGGTTGGTTGGTAAGATGTTTCATCATAACAAAGCTTTCTCCCATAATGCATTGCATCTTCACCGCACATGCTCTACTGACCATTCATCTATTCAGCTTTACTAATCCGCATCATATAACATCATCTCATTGTATCATCATCATCCATCATGAATATTCATATGTACATTGACCAATGAATGCATTCCAATACAATACAAGGTGTAGTCATAGATAAGGTGATTTGACAAATGATTGGTATCACTCTTAGTCGGAGTATATCAATCCAGGGGCGGATTGTATGATACGATACGTTTCAACGCGCGCGAAGAAATCCTGGATCTGTGGATCCATATTTGACTTTGAATTGTCTGAATTCATTTTTGGTATGAAAATTGTACATTTGGTCTTGATTACTTTGATAAGTTACAGTTACAGTTACAAATGATTGCAAGAAAAAGACAATGTCAAGAAGTGAACTAGACTTACTCTCATTAAACGATTTTAAACATTGCAGTATACTCATGCATGTTAGGACATAACATGTAAAGAATCTTTGTAATTGGTAAAACAGAAAACTTCAAATACTAACAATATTCTGGGTTGCATTTCTGACTTGTTCATCTAATTAAAAATAATTTTCTTCCTCCTTAAATGTTGACTAAAAATTACAACTCATTATGCAGCTGACACTATAGGTATTATGTAATCAATGCAGTCTTTATTAGCAGCAAACCCCAAAACAATGAAATGTATCGCTTTTTACTGATATTGCTTTTATACCATAATTTGAAGTATTGAATCAATATTTTGTTATCCATTTTGAAGCCTTTCCCACATATATATGCTCTTGTATACAGACCCCCTATTCTTTCCTGTTAGCACATATTTGTATGTTGCACCCAGTATTAACTAGTACATTTGATTAGAATTCCTATCTTATATTAATCTTTTCTCTACTCAATATATATCATATTATTTCTACTGTACCATCTTTTGTACCGCTATAGTCGCTCACTTTTTGGCTCATATCAGCATGCTGGTAGAGCCTATGTCATCGTGCTCCATCTATCTATCTGTCTGTCTGTCCGTCCGTCCGTCCGTCCGCACACTTCTTCTCATACAGGCTTCGGGCATTTTGCTGAAACTTGGGCACAATGATCCATTTGGTTTATAGTGAGCCATTTTGTGGTGTTCAGGAATTATGTCCAATGTACAAAATGCTTCTGCTACCATTGAAATTGATGAATATTGATCAAACTAATAATGTAATAATCCTTAGCAAGTGCTTTATATGGGGTGTTCATGAATTTGACGGAAAAGGTAATTTGGGGTGCAAAATCACTCAAATTGCTGTAACTGTGAAACTGGATTGTATTCAAACTTGGTGCATAGTTGTTGGTTGATATTGTGTACATGTAGTTAGGTCAAAGATCAAAATCTTTGATAGGTCAAAATCTTTGCAACTGTAAAGATTGTACTCAAAAATTCAACAACAATAAGTTGGATTGTATTCAAACGTGGTGTATAGTTGTTGGTTGATAGTGGTTACATATTGTGATGTGTTAATTAATTAGGTTATGGGGTCAAACTCTAGATTTAGTGGTAGGCAGCATCAGCCGGCATTTTCAGGTCACAATATATCATATGAGCCACTACACTACTGGTGCTCTAGTTTAATCTAAAGTCTTGGTCCCTAAGCATTACAGGTGCAATTCACTAGTAGTGTACTGATGAATTTCACTAGTATACGGATGAATTTTACTAGTACACTGATGAATTTCACTAGTACACTGATGAATTTCACTAGTACACTGATGAATTTCACTAGTCACTGATGAATTTCACTAGTATACGGATGAATTTTGTTGGTATATGACTTTGACGCTATTATGTTTCACACCTAAACACAAAAATGGCTACCCTGTGTATTTCAAGTTTCATTCAAAATGGCCTGGGAAATAGACCATCATTTTAACCACAATGATTTCAAAAATATGCTGTATAAAACATATGTACCAGTAATCATCATAATATGCTGCAGTTGATCAAAGTTGGTCTGCCCATTTATAATTAATTTGGCAGTAAGGGCTGTAAGGCCCCAAATTTAGCAGAAATAATGATATATATACCTGGCCATGTCAACAGAATTTTAATATCCAGTAATCCTGGTTCTGAATTCTAATTTCTGAATTTCATAACATATTACCAGTTTCTCGATACTTTATGTGGTGTCCTATTTTCTTTGAAATGTTTGTTCACGTATCGTAGTACAACTCCTGACTAACTTTAATGCCTCTCTTTATTACTCTAGTTTGGTTTCTTCAAACGAGAAACGAGAGACGAGATAGCTGTTGCTTCCGCTGCGACAGAGAAGGCATCTGATGGAGGGCCAGATTTTACCTCTGTACCTCAAACTGATACCTCCTAGGCTTTAATCCTGCTCTCCACCACCAAGCGCTTTCGGATCTTTTATGCTTTTCTTTAAATCTCTCTCCGTTTTCCCAATAAGAGGCCATATTTCAACAAAAGTGATTCCTATTGGTAAGGACCCACCCTGGGTATTCCCCTTGCTGATTTCATGATAGGCAATAAGGGAGTATTAATTCATACACCTGACTCACAACTCACTTCCCAGTCATGAAGCTTTTAAGCTGTAAAGTAAGCCCACCATTTTGCATCAAAGAAATTTCTTTCAAAATCTTACCTATGCAGAATTTGGAGAGTAGAACAAGCTAAAATTCTGACGAACATCTGTTTGTGATATTTGATATGGATATTTTGAAATGGATTTGCTTGCTATATAATAGGGGTTTTGTGATTTCTCGTCCCCATTGCAGCTATTTCAAATATCCTGCATACCTGCATGTTGTTATGAAGGGAAACGTTCTAAATTCCCATTGTTACTCCTTCTGAGGAATTGCACGAGACATAATAATGAACTATATGGTTTATATAGTTGAATTTAATATGTATGATATATATATATATATATATATATATGACTGTAACCATGCGCATGGAAAGTTATAATCTTAACTTGTGTAAGGAAATATTATGGTGACAGATAAAATTGCAACATTGGGATTTGCAGAGTGAAATAACCAACGAAAAATAATTATTCAAATGAAATTGAAGTAGTGAAATTGTTATTTAGGTATTCAGTTAAAATACTTCTACTTCGCTTTATTGCTTGTTCCGCTCCTGCTAACATCACAACCTCTCCACAAACTCCTGCCTACCTCTGTCTTAACTGCCAAACAGGTTGCAATAATGTAAGGTAATGACTACTCAATGTCCAGGTAGTTTCAAGGTAGTTCAATTTATTATGATAAGGTGATGAAGTGAAACCTCGTTAGGGAAAAACAAATATGCAAAATGCTGGAGAAAGAAAATCCTACTTTTCCAGTGGCTTCACCAGCAAATGTTATTTAGCCTAACACATAAAGCATATGGATAAAGTCTGGCCTACACTATTCAAGTTTTTAAGTTGTGGTTGATTGGCACATCTGTATAAATGCACATGTAATCGCTATTATGGCTTAGACACAGTATGGGAGTTACTGTTCTTTATAACATAAGATTTTCAACTGTGTGCATTGCACGCAATAACTAAATTTCTTGGATGTCAACATTCAGCGAAGGTAATGTTTAAAAGTGTGAAAAAATGGTTTTAAAGTCAATTTCAACAACTGATAGCTTTAACTGTCCCTCAATAGTACTAGTTCAATGAACAGACTAATGTCATTAAAAAGATGGTAAGTGATATTTTATTCTGTGGTCATCTAACATAAAATGGCAGGTCAAACCAGAGAACTGAACAACTGAGTAGGACATTGTAATCTGGGATGATTTAGCATGCCTTCGAGGCCTAAAGTGGCTGTACAAACCAGACACTGATCATTGTACTACTTGTCCATTAGTGTGGGACACTGCAATCTGGGGTCATCTAATGTCAATTGGGGCCTTAAATGACAGTACACACCATACACTGATCATTGTTCTACTAGTCCATTAGTGTGGGGCACTGTAATATTGGGTCTTCTAATGTAAATTGGGGCCTCAAATGGCAGGACACTGATCATTGTTCTACTAGTCCATTAGTATGGGGCACTGTAATCTGGGCTTTTATAAAGTCGGAGCCTTATGTGATGGTTCAAACCAAAGACTGACAAGTGCCCTATTTGTCCATTAGTGTGGGACAAATATTCAAGAAGAGGGGCAAGACCAATTTTTTCTATGATTGTATAGTTCAATAATGTTGTGGATAATTCAAGAAAAATTTATGTATACAAATTCTACAATCACATTGTTTATAATGTTTACTTTGTTTTATATTGTTTAGTATCATCATTAAGATTTTTTTTCGTGATATTGGCAATCATTACTCCACATATCTTAAAGCTACCAAAAGGATTTAATATTGCCATATAGAGTTGAATAGGTGTATATATCATTGATTTACACAAAAATAATATTTTTTTTTTAGATTTACCTTGATTTTATTTTTGTCATTATATTGGTGAGAGGTGATAATCTTTTTTTTTTTATATGAATGTATTAAATATAAAATTTTACATGATGAGTAACAGAATTACAGCAGTGGCGTATAAAGTTTTCACGTTTTCCTAGGTCGTTTATAGAAATTTTGTAACTTTGCTTGTACATGACATGTAACGAAATCTGCGTGGGGAATGTCTTGCAAACATACTTAGCTGTGAATTTGCATGGGCAGAAAATTGAAAAAAAAAATTGTTACTCGCTTGTGTATTGTAAACGTCTGCAAAGGCAAATTTGTTGCGTATTACTTTTGTTTCGGATCTAATTTCGGATTGAAAAAATAATTTTATTATGAAGGATAAGAGAGATCAAAAGTTGTTCAATTTTGAGGTGTTGGTGTAAATCTGTTTTATAAAGAAAAGAAAAGCAATTTCTACTAAATTTATCGATAATGTACATATAGTATAGCGGTTGACATATAGTCATGGTTGACATACATTTTGGTGTATTAAGGAAAGGTTTTATAATGAAATTTCTTTTTTCCATCTTAACATTCCTGCCTATTTTCGGTCTCTGCACGTTACAATGAGGAATAAACTGAATACTTGAAAGTTAATGCTACCTCCTCATCCCATAACGTCAACCTAAATCACGGTAATGTCCACTGTAACATGCCAAGAATATTTATGCAATCTTCCATTGATTTAATAAGACCTTACCTTCCAGGCCACCCAGAGCGATTATTACAAGAGATTTAATAATCTAGGAATGGGCAGTAAATGTTTCCAGCCAATTTAGCCAACATCATTAAGTTCTTAATGAGTAAAGGTAAGTCTTTAGAGCAGGGGTTACCAACCTTTTTCTACTGGGGTACAATTTCCCATTTTCGTGGTCCTCCGAGTACCACTGTATCAGAAGTGTGGCGAACAATAAGACTTGTTGAATTTATTGAATAAAATGTATTCATACATGCACAATGGCTGATAGCAAACAGTTGTCAGTGTATGGCATGCCGTTTTGGATATCAATTTAATTATTGTGTAAAAACTGTGAGAAGCAAAATAAAAAAGAAACACTGCATACCACGCCACGTACCACCAAGAAAGTACACATGTACCACTGGTGGTACGCGTACCACAGGTTGGGAACCCCTGGTTTAACCCTATATATACCAACATGACAGTATCTCATGGGGGAGAGTAGAAGACATACTCATCTTTACAGACTCACACGGAATAGCCACCTGGTTTTATTAGCAGGCCCACAAGGAAATGTTCCATGATCGCTTAGTTGAACATGGTATAGTGGTTAAGTGTTTTGCTTTGAATTCACATGACCCACTGTGCATGACTCATTCAGTACAGCTGTTTCTCAGTGGTGATGAGCATGTTCTATTGTTTTATTGTACATGGTTTATCGTTTAATTGGTCTGTGGTGATGGTGTCGATTAGGATTATTTCCTTGGGATCATTCAGCATGATTGGTGGGTAGTTGTATGAATGAGTTACTCCCACCAAACTCAGCCTCTGAGTATGTAGTCAATTGATTGGGGCAGTCTTATTCACCATTAGTGGTAGTCTCAGGAACATATCAAGAAGGCGTTGATGAATTGAAAATATGTTCCCAATTGTTTTTGGTATGCATGTCATGAATATTATTGTGTAGATGTACTAACAGACAATATCTTTGAACTGCTTAATTAGTGTCATATTTGGTATATTAAAGCATGCTCTGATTGCCATCATATGTTATTTATGAGTAAGGGTGCCATGCAGGTTTCCTAGATAAGTACAATGTCTCAAGAAGGTAATATTAGATATATTTGATTTTGAAGTGAATGTCATGAATATTTATAAGGGGTTTGGCTAATTTTAGTCTTTATGTGTAGTGTCTAGTGATACTATGTACACTTAATATAGAGCTTGACCTCATCTCACTAATTATTCATAAATGATGGTGCCAGGAAGACTTCTAGTTTGTAGTGATATATGGGGGGTGGAGATGCTGTACCCAGATTTCAACAAAAATTCCAATTAGTGATTAAAATAAATTGTTATAAAAAATTATACTCTCAATTGTTCCAAATATTTTTTTCTTTGGTATAGTTTTCAACAATAACAAGTTTGGAAACAAGTATACTCAACCTCTACAAAAATAGAGCCAACTTCCTCGTTCAGCGACGGCAGTCAGATATCAAGGATCAATCGGCGGAGTTTATCGCTCAGAAAGCGGCTGCAGGAGCTAACCTCACCATGATGCATTCAAAGGCAGCTAGAGTAGAGAAGCAGAAGAACAGACGAGCGGCAGAACGAGAGGCGAGGAGAGCTCGGAGGAGAAGAACGAGAGAAGGGAACCCAAAGATGGCGACCCATTATGAAGGGATGTCCAGTGATGATGAACAAACAGAAAGCCAGCAGGCACTGATGAGAACAGAACACGGTAACTTTCATAATAGGCGCATATATGGGAGGGTTAGATCTACCATTGGGCGGTACCATAAATATTTGGTACTGGCAGTACCAATCATTTTGAAGTACCAGTAGTGAAAAATCAGTGACGTCAAACTACATGAAGCATTGGTTCCACCAAAGTGCAAAGTCTTAATGCTACGATACCATTCTAAACTAATAATTACTGGATTAGGAATATTAATGATTCCATACCTTCTTGATACCTTCTTGCAGAAAAAGGTGCAGATTGAGGATAATTTGTCTATGGTATGCCAAAAACATTGAACCTGCGATGTACAAAAGATGTTACAAACATTATTGTTTATATGTCAATAAAGATAAACAATACCAGTAACACATTAGTACTACCGGTAGTACCGGTATTAACTTGTGTACCGCTATACTGTACAACCCTAGTAAGATACCTCCCTCCATTGGCCATAACTGAAGTTAAAGAAGTAACAAGTGGGCAATCCATGGAGTTGCAGATCCCATTGCCATCGGTTTTGCCACTGGTTACCGTTAATCTGCAAGCCTTTTAAGAAGAATTTTGACACCAAATGTGTGCTTAATACATTTGACCATGTGACCTATGTATGCAAATTAATAAAAATTTAGAGTTCGCATTCCAGAGTTTGTCCCATCCCTGGTATCAAATCATAAATATAAAAAAAAAAATTCACTATTGTTACTAACTGTAGATTAGAGAAGGTAGTCTAGAGTGGTTGACATACATAATTTGTTTGTATAGCTCCTGGCATTATTTCTACTTCGGTACATAATGTGGCACGTCAGGTATTATGTAGCCCAATGTACATAACACAGAACAAACACATGAGTGATATGGTTTATTATTTCAGAGCGTTTACTGGGAGAGGCCAAGGCCGTGTTTGAAGATGTAACCGATGATTTCCATTCCCTTCCTATTATTCAATCCAAGTTTGAGCGCTGGAAGCTAGACCATTCTGATTCCTACCAGGAAGCGTACATCGGTCTCTGCCTCAGCAAGTTATACAGTCCATTCATAAGACTGGATCTCATAGACTGGAATCCTTTAGAGGTGAGACAGACTTAATATTCAGTTATATGTCACATATACATTAATCATTGTCTCAGCAAGTTATGCAGTCTACTCATAAGGCTGGAACTCTTAGACTGGAATCCTTTAGAGGTGCGACAGACTTACTATTCAGTTATATGTCACATATGCATTAATCATTGTCTTGGCAAGTTATACAGTCCATTTATAAGACTGGATCTCATAGACTGGAATCCTTTAGAGGTGAGACACACTTAATTTTCAGTTATATGTCACATATACATTAATCATTGTCTCAGCATATTATACAGTCCATTCATAAGACTGGAACTCTTAAACTGGAATCCTTTAGAGGTGAGACAGATTGAATTTTCAGTTATATGTCAAGTATGCATTAATCAGTATCTTGGCAAGTTATGCAGTCTATTGTTAAGGATGGAACTCTTAGACTGGAATCCTTTAGAGGTGAGACACACTTAATTTTCAGTTATATGTCAAGTATACATTAATCAATGTCTCGGCAAGTTACACAGTCCATTCATAAAACAGGAATTCTTAGACTGGAATCTTTTAGAGGTGGGACACACTTAATATTCAGTTACAAGTCTCAGCTAGTTATACAGTCCATTCATAAGACTGGAAACCTTTAGAGGTGAGACAGATTTAATTTTCAGTTATATGTCAAGTATATATGTGTCAGTGTCTCAGCATATTATACAGTCCATTCATTAGGCTGGAACTCTTAGTCTGGAATTCTTTAGAGTTGAGACACACTTACTATTCAAATATACATCAATCAGTGTGTCATGTTGTTATTGAGATAACCATGTTCATAGCTATTTAACTTTTAAGCCTTACTCACACATGAATATTACTGAGATGCAAATTGTGTGTACCGTATACATATACGTATTGTCAAACATAATAATATAGATAACCTGCCCTGAATTTTTCATGGCATTATGGATATATGTAACGTTTTTATCCCTATTAGCCACAGGTCTTCAGATATGTGTAACATAAATTATTTTTCTGTTTTCAGAGTGACTGTACCAGTTTTGAGTCCATGACGTGGTTCAATACGCTTCTTTTCTACGGCTACCAGGAATCGAAGGAGCTGACGAGAGATGATTCTGATATAAAGCTGCTTCCTCGGATTATTGATAAAGTAGTCTTACCTAAACTCATTGGTATGTTCCTTTTATATCCATAAAGTAGTCTTACCTAAACTCATTGGTATGTTCCTTTTATTTCCATAAAGTATTCTTACCTAAACTCATTGGTATGTTCCTTTTATTTCCATAAAGTATTCTTACCTAAACAGGCTAAACTCATTGGTATGTTCCTTTTATATATCCATAAAGTAGTCAGACCTGTGAGATTCAACTTTCAACCAAAATGAAGATTAAATCACATTGTATGATACAGGAATCAGCTGAAAATACAAATCAAGTTCATTAATAGTTGATATGGGTTTGAAATAAAGCAAATAGAACAGTGTACTAAATGGATCAACTTGTAAAATGTACTATTCCACCAATGAAATAGCTTGTAGGAAGTCACATGATTAATATATGTAGGCTAGTCTTCTCGATACACAAGTTAACATTCATAGCTTGGTTGCGATATCTGACACAAAAACCATAACGTTTACAATTCAATATATCCAGGTGTTTATACTAAATATCAACCTCTAGAACATCAGTTTGCAATCCATGGGAATGGGAATCCATTGAAAATCCAGGTGGGACACTTTTGGACCATATGGGCTCCAAAAAACATTCAGCCCATATGTGTATTTTGGGGGTCACCCAAATATTTTATTGTGTATTTTTTGAGACCCAAATATTGGGTTTTAGGCCCAAATCTTCAAAGTGGTATGGTATGTTGTTGTTGGTGGTAGTTGGTATATGTGGGACCATGTGGGCCCAAATTTTTTGGGTATCCAAATTGATTTTAGGAACCAAATTTTGGTTTTTAGTCTAAACATTTTGGGGCCTACATTTGTATGGGCCCAAATCTCAAACTCAACCTTGTATGTTGATGTTAGGTGATAGTGGGTACATGTGGGCCCCCAAAAATTGGTATGAACTTGAGTGATGACATACAATATTTCATTGAAATGTTGATATTCCATTAAGCAAGGAACCATAGTGCCCATTTGGGCTCTTGTTTTGTCTTATTATAGCCTTGGTAGAAAATGTTTGGGACCCCATGTCCAGCAGCCAAACACATAACCTGGTGAATACGATACAGCGGCTTGCCGAAGATTACCCGACAGTATCATCATACAATAAAAACACTCAGGTTAGAATTCTTATCTATCTTATCAGTATAAGTACATAGAGTTGAGTTTAACCTTCTTACAATGTATGATTTAGTGTGATGGGCTCATAATTTACACATGTCTGTAACTTTATAGAATTTAAATTTATTAAACCCCATCAGGCCCAATCTTTGGTTCCTTGTTTGCTGACAGCAAAAGGAACCTATGCATTCAACTTGGCATGTGTGTATGTGTGTGACGCTTTGTCTTGTATACACGATAACTCAAAAAGGGCATGACAGATGTTCATCATACTTAGTATGTGGATGCACCATAATGAGTAGATGAACCCTATTGGTTTTGGCACCTATTCCTCACACAATTAAAAGTTATGTATTATATTATGTCTTGAGATATGTCATCATACATGATAACTTAGGTTAGGGTGGCGAGATAAGAAGATTTGTTTGAAGTTTTGAGACATGTCTATCATGATATAATGTGAGGATTAGGTGGGTTTTGGTGCTCATGTCATGAATATTAATATGAATATGGGGTCAAAGGTCAAAATTTTCAAATGCCAATAACTTGGCAACCAAATGTCACAACTTGTTCAAAGTTAATCATTGAGAGCAGGTATTTGTCAAGCTCGTGTCAAAAAATATTAGTGAGGTCTCAAGACTGTGAATGACAGATTTCAAAACTGAAAGTTTATTCATACTTTGGGATATCATACAATTTTATATTATGATATGGCTGATATGGTACTGGTAAAATAGGATACTGCTATGAAGTTGCTTGTATACATTGTGAAACAAAAATACCCATTTATCTTTGCAATATTTTGGTTTCTGGTTGAATTCACTACTCTATAAAGGACTGGGAACATGACAGCTGTTGATTTCACTTTAATTAATAATAATTTTATAATTAACCATTATGTTTTACTCATTCAGTGCTACTGTTTGTCAGTGGTGATCTGCATGCCCTGGATTCATTAAATTGTTTTGCAGATTTAATCATTTAATCATATGCTTAGTTTAGTATTCATAATTAGCAGATATTAAATATTCATCTTTGTCTTTTCCTTTAGTCTTTACTTCAGTCGATTGTAAGAAGAATGAAGAAGACGCTCGATGATGACGTCTACATGCCACTCTTCCCTAAAAGGTTCTCATATTAATTATATCATTTCTGTCCATCTCCCACAAATGTCCAGGCAAGGACAAAAAATAATTTGGTTTTAAGTTTCAGAGTTGGAATTAACCCTCCCTGTTCAGAGAGATGGAGGAGAGCAGAATACACGTCTTTGTTCCGTTTCTGTCCATCTCCCACAAATGTCCAGTCAAGGACAACGAATTAGGAGTTAAGTTTCATATTTGCATGAGAATTAAGTCAATCATATTTGAATAGTTGATCCAATGCTGATAGTCTGAGCAGAATCAGGGGCACATCCCTCCACTTTTGAGTTTTATTCCTCAGGCAGTAACATTTGTAGTCTAGTTGTGCTGTGTGTGCATATCAATCTGGTTCATGG
>JAODAF010641024.1:0-13070 GCA_027574765.1 Molpadia intermedia
GGAAGTGTAATTTCCAACGATCTAAGAGGCCTTTTTAGCTAAAATTTCCGAGTACGCTTCTGGGTGGCGCTCCGCTTAGATAGTAACAAGACGCCCTCCCATGAAATGGTCAAGCCCCCAGCGCCCGCCCACTAAAAAGATCCTGGCTACGCCACTGTGTATTACCATGCATAACTTAAGCCCCGTGCTATGTATGAAGTAATGTTTGTCCACTGTGCATCAAATTGCCTATATACTTACACAATTGTTGGCTAACATTTAATCATTCTGGGATAGACTAGGCTTACGTAGGTACCGTACGTGTGTGTACAATAACATTTTGAAGGTCTATTGGTAGTGCGGCCATGTTTTTTGTCGTCACTGATATGAAATTTGTTTTTCAAAGCATGGCGCAACGCAGCGTTTGTTGTGAACGGTATTGACGCGCTGAAAGGAGCAGCGCAGCGTGGCGTTGTAAAGCGTAGCGCAACGCGGCGTCTATGGCAAGCAATAACTCGATAAACCTGGTTTATCAGTCGATATTAACGCTTGGATTAACGCTTGGATTATCGACCGATAAACCTGGTTTATCGACCGTTAAACTTGGATTATCGACCCGATTTATTGGGCATTTGGCTTGCCATATGCGTCTGGTGTGAGCAACCTCATGTATATCAGCCGTTATTTCACTTTGAGCATGTCAATTCATTGACAAGGTAGCAAATGCAATAACGGGTTTCGATATATAACATACGCTATGTGATATATTCAAGGACATCCTGCAGCGTCTTCATCATCGTCCAGAACTATAATGATGTTTACTAAATTTTATCACGGCCGTGCAGCAACATTAAACGAATTCTTACTGCGACGAATTGCAATATAAACGTGGTACTTTATTGGCATTATATGAACAATCAATAATCGCGTTGTAATTGGTATCACTTCCATTGTAGTTATGGTTTACCAAGTCTTAATCGCTAATTGTAGCTGTCAGATGCAAACAGTCCATTTCACCAATTCAAAACAAAATTCAATCTGATCCGACCTTTATTCCGTGATGTGGGTCTTGAAGGGCCGGGCAAACAGTCGCTGTGTTGTAATATAACAATATATTTACATAAAAACAAATTGATAATGACTGCCAACTACACACCATTATATGTATGTATATGACTATATGGGTGGGCGTCTCAGCATAGCAGACTGAAAATAAAACCACCTCTTTCATGAAAATGTCTTATTGCCCAAGTAATAATACTTTCGAATGACCATAATGGCAATCACAGTTGACATTTTCGTAATTACAAATTACAATAAAATATCAATACTATAAAATGAAGTTAGTCTTGCGCAATAGCAATAGCATTAATATGGGAATCACCACAATATTTAAAGGGGCGGGCACACCGTACGCCGCGTCGCATCGCGCTGCGCCGCGCTTCATAAAGAGTAAAATAAAAATATTTTAAGGTGGTCTATTAATAGTACGGCCATGTTATTTGTCGTCACTGATTTGAAATTTGTTTTTCAAAGCACGGCGAAGCGCAGCGTTTGGTGTAAACGACAATACAACTTTAATGATTGTTTGCTTAGCTGTGATATCCCTTTGGGTTTTTTCATATCCATGTTTCCTCATACACTGCATGTCATTGTACCTATACTACGTAACACAACTTACCTGATTATTTACTGCTCTACTGGTCTAAATATATTCTGTTAATAACATCAAGTTAACTTTATCCATTACTATTAACATTGGTACAGTAGATATCAAAGACACTATGTAATTTAACCAGAGGCCACACGCCTCACTAAGGTTTGTTGCTCTTGATAGTTTGGTTGATTTTAATAATGGAAGGAGGTGCTGGATAATTTTTTTGGTTAGGGTTGCGATTTGGAATTCTTTGAAACGAGGCTTGTCTATTGTGGCTGCCATTCAGTTGTGGCGGATTGGGAGAGTGCTTCCACTCCCCTGTCGCCGGAGGTGGACGTAATAAACTGGCGGTCCTGATTAAATAGCTTTCTCGTTACCATCTGAGCATTGTTCGTGAAGAGATTTATTGCCGGTGTTCATCTATGAGCGCACACATTCTGGATCGGTTTATCAGTTTATGAGGACAGTAATTAAACTATGTATAGTGTTGCTATCTCATAGGATGATCAATTATGTTGTTTAAAGTTAAGGGGAATATTACAATTTAAATGATGTGTTATATGTCATTACTCAAAAATAAAAAAATGGGCCCAATATCATTCAACAACATACCAAGTTTGCTTACTTATGGCTGGGCCCAAATAGTTTAGTCCACATGTACCCACTATCACAAATATCAACCGTTTCGGACCTTTGGTGAAGAAAATAAATTGAGAAAAAGGTGTCGGAAATTTTCTTTACTCCTTTCTCTCCAAATAACCATTTTTTCTGATTTGACCCTGGGGTCAACTGTAGTTTAACATGCTGATTCTAAAAAAAAAAACACGACAAGTATGTACGACCATCCTAAATGCTTTATTAGGGAAAAAAACCCAAAACTGTGACCTCAGATAACTTCGCACACAAAGGTCGTACATGGGTCAACCAATTTTCGTACCTTTGAGATCCGAATATGACTTAAAAAAATGAAATATTACCCCTAAAAAATCTCAAGTTGAAACGGTCACCAGAGGTCAAAGGTCAACCGGAAGCAGGTCGACTATTGGATTACAATAACGTAACTCCCGACCCTAACTGACAATTCGTTCTCAAGTTATTGCTAAAATACTAGTTTTTGACCGATGATTGACTTTTGGTGACCTTTGATCACTTGGCCGGTATGTTTAACGTTCCTCTACCCATCCGCAACTTGTCTCAAAATATCAATCGTGTCGGACCTTTGGCGACACCCCACAAAAAGAAAATCCACTTTATCTCTGAAACTGTAGTAATTTGTTGTAATTCATGTTGAATTTATCAAACAATATACGCCATATTGATAAAGAAATTTATATGATACACCCTTCTATTTTATTGATTACCTTTAGGAATACAGATAAGAGATGAACCACTCCAGTGACCATCTCCTTGGCATTTTATTTCCAAAGAAGAATTGATAGTCGACTCATATTCTTCGTTACACGTGAGAACTGCATGGCTCCCGAACAACCTGTTTGGCGTGGTTTCTACCAAGACTGCATTGCTACCCTGAAGTTCGGGACAGTAGTTCTCTCTCTCTGTAGAAAATCAACAAAAACCTATAACCTGAAGTGGTTAAAGATTTAAAACTCCAGGATCGAAGCTAAAGAACCTTTGAGTGTTACTTCCACTTGCAGAAATGAACATATTAAAATGATTATGAACCTTCCTTAGCCGGACGTCGGCAGGGTTTTGTTGTGTTTCAAACACGGTACAATAATATAACATTCCTCAATATTTGGTACAAATTCTAAAGAACATGGTGATGGAAGATGAAATATATTATTATTATATGTAATATATTGCATGTATGTATGCTTCAATTACTTGCAGTTTTAGCTATATGCAAATAGGAAAATTACTTACTTCTATTTTACTTTTATTTTACTTCTATTACTCAATTTTTGCAAAGATCACTGTAGTAACTCCATGGTAGTATATAATTATTCTTAGAGGTAGAGTATATATACTGCAAAATAAAATAGAAGGTAAATTGATCGTACACATGAAATGCATTGAAAGTTTATAATTGTTCTTACCTATAGGTATACATGATTTTCCACAGAAATCATCACAGACACACTTTCTATCACGGTAACAACTTGCATCGTCCTCACATGGTCTCATACATTTTCGTCCTAATCTTGATATTTTATTTTGGTTGCGCACACATTCCACTTCTGGTTCCGGAGTAGTCACATCAGTAGACACACCAATTTCGTTGCAGCTAGGTTCACTGCCACTCCATGTTTTGTCACTGTTACATGTTCTAGTAGCATTTCCGATAACCGTGTAGCCATCGTTACATGTATATACCGCTTCACCACCAATGTACCTTTCGGATGGTGTATATGTTATGGTACCATGAGAAGGTTCGGTCAATCGAAGACAAACTGCGAGGAAAATATTTGGACGGTTATCGGGTAACGAATGGAATTCTTAATACTTTTGCAAATAATATCTAGTATGCAAACATAGAACTATAGCAACATATTATCAACAAGCGGTATAGAAAGGCAATTCTGATAAATTTTCCCAAGTGCGAGTGCGAGCCCACACGCGTGAGGTAGGTTTCAGGGGCAAATCCCCGGATGAGGCCTTGGGGGAAGCCTTCCGGAAGATCTACGATTTTCTGCAACAGCAAAACCATATAATATAGAGAAAGCAAAAAGCAAAACAAGGCACCATTTTGCTACAATTATTAATTGGACTATTTTCTCAAAGCCAAATTGCAAATGCAAATGTCATTGCGCTTCCCATGCGTCATTGGATATAGAGCTACAAAACAAAATAAAAAAGCAGGCGGGATGGAAGTTCAAACGAGAACATTACGAAAGCCCGAATAACTGTAAATGTAACTGTAAATATAAGATACGGCCCTGTGTAAACAACGTATATCGTTTAAACAAATACAATATGTGACGTCAATGACAATTACGGATGATCTGCTCTAATGTGTTTTGCACCAAACTGAGTTGGACAATCCATCTGGAGATTGTGTCCTTTGGGGTTGGTGTGTACGGACACCTTGGAAGCAATAACAATCTGTCAAAAGATCCATTGCTTCATTCTCTCCATATATCAATTAAGGGCTCAGATAGGACACCAATATGTGTATTCCTCTGTGGATGAACGTTTCCTTAGTGATGGGGTAAATACTTCTCCTAGTGTAAGCAAAACCGATTGGCTTTGGCATTAAAACCGGAGTCCGGGAGTTGTGCCCTTCACCGATCGAATCTGAAGAGAGACTGTGTAGAGACCCACTCCTTTCTCTTGCTGAAGCAGTCTGAGCTGCGACTGGGAAAAGGTTGAGGTGCATAATAGGGCGGCTCGTTTCGCCAGAATACCTCATTGACATTCCGAAGGTCGCAGACTCTTAACCGGAGGTTTCGAGTAGAACATTCCCCGTAAGAGTTTGGACTGGTTGTGATCTGATCGTTTTCTACCGTCGAATCGACAACATATCCCTTGTGGATGGAAGCAATCGCCGAGCTGTAGTACGAGTGGATTTGTTTCTATTCTTTGACGAAGAACGTCAGGAACTTTATGACCTGTGTCACGGTCGCGTCCATGGAATTATAATAGTTAGTGGTTGATTACTCGCAGTCTCTGGTAAAAGTCCTGGCGCTCCCGTCGTTCCCTGATTACTTCCATGCAATGAGATGCAGACCGTGATGCTGTGACACGAGGGTTCTCTTCACATGGAACTAATACGGTACATTTACCAAAAGGTCCAGCAGTATCGTAACCCATGTCTGGTTCGGGCAACATGTGGCTATTAGTATCAGATCGGCATTCGATTCTCTGAGCTTGGCTAATGACTTGGGCATTATATCTCCGAAAGACCTGTAAGACTTTGAGGGATGACCATTTCCTGCGGTCGGGTGACCGTCTTGAATCAGTCAAGGCACTCAATGTCTACTCGAGGCGACTAATATTTTTCTTAGGTTTAAAATCAGCTTCGACTTACTAGTCCTTAACTCCTACTGAGGATGTAGGTCTTCCGGTGGTTCTCTTGGGATTTGTGTACACTCGAGGGCTCCTGTTAAATTGAAGAGACTCTCTCTTTCCCGGGGGATTATCGCAGGGGTCACCGTTGGGTTCGAAAACAAAACGACTGCTCCAGGTGTACGGAAGTGAAGTGAAGTAAACTGAAGAAAATATGCAAAACAGGGTCGTATAAATTAAGCTCTTTGAAAAATGCTTGTGGAAATTATATGGGTGGAATGTAGAAGTTATTTACAATATTTGCAACACGTGATAGCTATGAGTGTACGACACAAGATTACGGCAGGTTATATTGTTCTGCAGCATGGTTCTTTGCGATCGGCAATTGAGAGTGTTATATATCATTTCAAACAATGGCTAAATCATTATCTATTATTCTTGGTTACAAAGCTGGAAGTTACGATTTTTGTCCATGCGAATCGAAAACACTGCCCGAATATCGAAAATGGAAGATTGGTCTAATTAACCAAAAACATTTAACCAGGAAATCCTGGTCAATTTTACCAGATATTGGGCTGTTTTTGTCAATAGGAATATATCAATGGAATGGAAATAAATTGAGATTGTAGCCTACTATAGGCTAACGTTAGGCTAAGATTATGCCAAGGCCAGCTAATCATCCATATATTTGGATCATGGCTGGAATTTCTTCACTAAATTTTATTCCAGGATGTTGCTTGATGTCTATAGGGGGTTTTTGTAATTAAAATCACCCCTAGTAGCCAATAACTATGGGTACGTTAGAAGGCTGGCACACACAATACATATGTAATTTGCCCAAAATGTCGAAGCCGTTGTAGGCCATGTGAAAAAAGCTATATTGCTTATGGTGCTATTAAATTTTTTGTGTGTATAGTTTGTTTTGTTTTTGGTCTCAAAATATGATATTTTTTGTGTTTTTCGGTGTATAAAATAATATCAAGTATCAAGTTTAGAGTCTCTAAATGCGTTTATTATGTTGTCTTGTAGTTAGGAAAAGGGAGGACGTTCATTTTTTCTCTGGGTTGGGGGGGAGCAAGATTTTTTTGAAATCTGGGTGACAATGATGAAATAGCCAAGAGATATGTCACATATTATTGCTAATGTAATAACGTTAATGGAATAAGTTGATATTAGTACCGTAACCGCCATGGCGCATACACACAAACCTTAGTCGATCAATTAAACTTTCAAATACAATCATTGACTTGGTAACCCAAAGAGAGCGAGCTATGAAATACAGATTATACGTCAAGTTTGCAAACCAATACGTTGACCTACGTTCCACTTTTGCGTCATGTCAGCCCCACTAGACAAAAATCTCATATTATTGATATCTTACTCGTTTCATACACCTATTATCGTTCGTAATTTTTTTTATCTTATGATAACGTTAAATAAGTTCAATTGTTAATACTTACATTTCTTAAGACAGCTCAGTCCACAGGTTCCGTCACAAACACATTCTCTGTTTTGCTTCCTACATAAACCATCCGGACTACACGGTCTCCCACAGTATGTTCTATAAGATTGGCGTTCATCGCATTCTACTTTAGCTGTTTCGCAAAATCAATGATATACATACGTCAAAATTCCAACATATCAAGATCTTCGTTTTCTTCATTGCTTTGAAATCCGGTTTTTGTGTTAGTGTCCTTGATATATATAAAATACTCTATATTTTCTTTACGTAGTCCCACTCAAATAAAAGTAACAATTTATAATGCTAAAATATTAATTAGATTCACATATCGAATGTTTACAACGAAGTTGTAAATCTAGCCACTGCTACAGACTTCGAAAGTAAGTGTTTTTCATAGCTAGATATGCCTTATATACCGGGGACGTTTTACTCTTTTTAAATTATTTTTAGAACTTTTTATATCTTATTGTGTGGATTTTGTTCATAGGATTTCTTTTGTTACTTGCATTTTTCTTAGCACAATTGTCTTCGTTGTTGTGTAAATTAGGTTTTAGCAGCCCATCTTCTATCTTGCGTTGGCAATTTTGTTATTCATAATTGATCCTCATTAGTACACTTTAGAATGTATGTCCTCATGGTGTTAGGAATAACACCGGCTTAAAAGCAATACTATAATACTTTAGAAAGTCTCGCAATTATTCTCGACATATTACATTCAAGACCAAACCATTTCTATTAAACTATGAACAACACCACATAGCACCAACAAAGAAACACTGGCTAAGCCTTTCTTGAAACCTTGAAAAAATAGTAAGAATCATACTAAGCCTCGAGGACTACATGTTGGTGACAAAAGTATTAGTTAGAGACTACATAATAAATAAAGACAAATTATATAAAGGAGTATGCCACATACATCATTCAAGTAATTAAATCTTTTCTGGAATCAGCCAAATCAGCCAACTTAAGGATGTATCAAATCATGCTGGCTAAGTCTAAATCTCACAGAAGAAATTGTGCCGCTAAGTTGTATTCAAATTGATTCAAAATTGATACTAAACATACAAATTATTAAGAAAGAAAGTAATGTTGAAAGAAAATAAAAATTATTTTGTACATATTTTGTGAAGTTCTGAATGTTTAAGAATTTTCAAAAAAAGAAATGTGTGCAGTATAAATATTTGTAAATAAATGAGAGTCTAACCAAAACCCATCGCGTAGAGTGTTTACTTGTCATCGAGTGTAAGAAGATACGATATAGACAACCACATGTTTTTCTTTTTTCTGATAGGATTAACAAAGAATAATGATGGAGGTGTAGTAGAATCAGTGATGTGCACATTAATATGTTGTTTGTGTATTTATCAAAATATATAATATAATTGGGGAATGTCATTATATAGAAATATGAAGCATGCTTAAGTTTTCAACGCAAAATTATACTTCCCTTCGAAGACAACTTCATGTATATCAACCGCTATTTCCGATTTGGGCATGTCAGTCAATTAAAAAGATTGCGAATATAGTACATTAACGTGTTTGAATGGATAACAGATGTGATACATTCAAGGACATCAAGCGCTTTCCTAATCGTCATATTAATGATGTTTATTAGATTAAGAGCAACATCAAGCTGTGCCCAAAGAAATCAATATAAATACTTTATATATACTTTATTGGCATTACATGAACAATCAATAACCCTGATTTCGCTAATACTTCCATCGTATTACGGCTTATCCATTATTGAACTTAGTCGCTAATTGTAGCTGTCAGAATCAAGAGTAACGACCATATAGCATACCCCGACATGATGGTTGGGATCCACTCCATGAGCCGCTAGCCAGACATCGTAACGATACTTGCCCATGAAGGATGTAACCAGAATCGCATTGAAAAGATACCACTTCATCGTATGAGTAATTTGATCCGATCTTTTTTCCGTGCTCTGGGTCTTGAAGGGCCGGGCAAACCACCGCTGTAACAGGACAATATATTTTATAAAGCCTATACAAACACATATAAGCGTGGGATTCCACCATCGCTCATGATCATTGCATACAATTTTATTTTCTACCAACCAGCGTGTACTTCTTGTCACATTTTGCAACATATATGTTAGGAGCGTAGCACTGAGATGCATTTCCCTTCGAAGACAACACCTTGCATACCAACCGCTCAGTTTCCGCGTTCTATTCGTTGACAATGTAGCGAATACTGGAGTACATTAACGGGTTTGAATATATAACAGATTGTGTGATATATCCAAGGACATCCGGCGTCTTCCTAATCGTTCAAAAGTGTAATGCAGTTATTAAATATAACACAAACTACCTTTCCGCAACATCAAACTATGTTCTAAAGAATGCTTACTGTGGCGAATTATATAATATATGGCGTTATATAAACAATCAATAACAATTGTTATCACTCCATTGTATTATGGTTGACTATACTTTAACTTCATCGCTAATTGCAACAGTCAGAAGCAAGGTGTTCTTTTCATGAATTAAAAAAAACTAAAAGTTCTATCGGTCGTGACAAAGTAGCTTACCCCGATCGCATGATGGTCTCTAGATAGCTATTAGGGTTAGGATGTCCTAGCCAAAACACTAGTGGCAACAGGTGCACATGCAGCACATATTTCGTCGTTATAATATAAGAGATTAAGCTACCTGCATTAAGTTTTTAATTGAAACTGGTGCAGGCGTTAGTGTACATGTATGTATATCCGGCATCTGATGCAGAAAGAATATAGGCCAAACTGCTTATGGAGAGCGTCCGCTTACCCTTGATTAATGCTTCAAGTCACGGTTATATATTTTAGCAGATGTTTCACATTCTATTCTAGGTACACATTTTCTACAATATTATTAGTTGATCTGTAGTCTTAAACTAGTATAAACTGTGTTGCTAGGAATGGATTGGACCATATGTGGCAGCTAGCTATTATTATTATGATTACCGGTTGATATATTATATCCCATAGCTATTAAATATTCCTAAAACAGCCATTATTTTGGGTTATTTGAATTTGATAGAATGCCTTTTGGTCCTGGAAATGCATGCAGCTCAGACATTTAGTAGACAAGATCATTCCATGATTGCCTTTTGTGCACGTCTATAATAATAATCTCCTCATTCTAAGTACTTCGACAGGCGAACATCATTCTCATTTGAAGCAATTGTTTGAGCATCTAGATCAACACGGTGTTATACTTAACCCCATTAAATGTGTTTGGTGACGGTGACGGTAATGGTGTTAGTCCTTAACCTGCATTACAAGATATTTCTCCACCTACTTCTTTTCGTAAGCTTCGTCATCTTTGATTTATTCCTAATTGTGATCATATTGTTCAGCCGCTTACTAATTGTGCAAGTGCAAAACGAAAAACTAGCAGTAATACGAAGTTATTCGTGCGCAAACTGCTACTAATCACTATACTGCCCTGGCGTAGAAAAATAGTGGGAATAGGCAAAAACGTATGTAATGTATAATTGATACGTGTGCTGAGATATTACTACTCTAGTTAAGCCACTTTTTACGATAGGCCGAATATAAAATGCCCGCCAGCTATTTAAAAATGCATTTTTGCAACAATTTGCTAAATTATTATTTCGCTGACACTAAACTATGTTATTAATTGTATGCAACCAGTGTAATTGACACAATTGAGCTTATACGTTAATACCTAAGCGAATCCACTTATGGGTTGCCAAATAGCGGCCCGAGGGCCAGATCCGCCCCCCGGACGATTCAATCCGGCCCACCAACAACATCATGTTGACAAAAATTTCGGGAGGACAATGAGCGTCAGCTTCAAGTTCATCGCGAAAAATATGATACTTATCACTGTACTAAAACAATCAACTTTAAGTGGTTACTTGCAAGGTCTGGGAAGTGTCATTTCCGGCGATCTAGGATGTATTTTTAGCTAAAAGTTTCTTGGTATGCTGCGCGCCAATCGATGATGGCGCTCCGCTTAAATGGTGTCACCAATTTGGAAAATCTGAGCCCCCAATAAAGACATATGGGTGCACCACTGGTGAGGTGATCCTCAGTGGCCCACAACTTAATTTTTTATATTTTTCTGGCCCGCCTGACACATTAATTGGGACCCCCTGCACTATGCTTTACCTGTCAGTAATGTATACCGTCTTTATGTAACTCTCAAATCTGCTTTAAAACCATAACCATAAGTACTTATGTTTTGACGTACAATACATCTGAGCAATTTGTTATTGAAAATTTACCATATTAATTACAGTCTGTTACAAAAGAATTTACAATACCTGCTGGTCTGCAGATAAGAGGAGACCCACTCCATTCACCGTCAGCTTGACAAACTCTTATATGGGAACCTTCTGTTGCCTGAAATGTTTCTATACAGAGGTAGACTGCACGGCTTCCTAATGACCTGTCGTCTGGTATGATTTCTACTGACACTGCATTGCTGCTGGCAGGTATGTTGCAATGCGCTATTATCAGACAGATATATAGATGTCTAAGATATATTAGTGCATTCATTGTGTATGTAATATAGATATGTTGTTTGATTATTTAGGTACTGATTTTGTCCATGCGAATGGGAAACACTGTCTAAATTAGAAAATGAAAGATTGGTCAAATTAACCAAACATTTTAAACCAGGAGATCCTGGTCAATTTGACCAGATATTAACCGACGGAGAAGTTGGTCACACTTTGACTGGGTTCCTGGTTACATTTAACCAGTATGTTTTTAGAGTGTAAACACAAAACGATGTTTTATTAGTACCGTAAGCGCCTTGGCATACACCCCAACCTTAATCGATCAATTCAACTTCCAAATACAATAATTGACTTGTTAACCTAAGAGAGCGAGCTATGAAATGCAGACTATACACCAATTTTGCGAACCGATACGTAGGCCTATGTTTCACTTTTGTGTCATGTCAGTCCCACTAGACAAAATCGCATTTTATTAATATCTTACTCGTTTCATACACCATGATCGTTTGTAATTTCCATTTATGGTATGATCACGTTAAATGAGCTCAATTGTTAATACTTCCCTTTCTTAAGACAGCTCAGTCCACATGTTCCGTCACAAACACATTCTTTGTTTTGCTTTCTACATGTACCATCTAGACTACATGGTTTCTCACAGTCTGTTCTATAAGGCTGGCGCTCATCGCATTCTATTTGAGCTGTTTCACAAAATCAATAATATACATACGTGAACATTTCTACATCTCAAGATCCGCGTTATCTTCGATTCCTTTATCGCAATGTGATCCGGTTTTTGTGTTAGTGTCCTTAACATATATGAAATACTGTAGATTTTCTTAATGTGGTTCCACTCAGATAAAAGTGACTATTTTTAATGCTAATGTAATCCAATAAGATTCACGTCGAATGTTTTACAATGAAGTTGTAAACTAGCTACTCCGAAAGTAAGTGTTTTATAGCTAGATGTGCCTACTCGATTAAATTAATTTACGATCTTTTTATTTCATAATTGTTGTGGAGATTTTGTTCATAGGATTTGTTTTGTTTCATTTTTCTTAGCACAATTCTCTTCGCAGTTGTTGTGTAAATAATATTAGGTTTCAACAGCCAATCTCTCAACTTCTATCTTGTGTTGGCCATTTTGTTATTTGCAATTCATTATTAGTACACTTTAGCATGTGTGTTTTCATGCGGTTAGGAACAATACCCGCCTAAAAGCAATTATTTACGACATATTACAATCAAGACCAAACAATTTCTATTAAGCTATGAACAACACCACATAACACCAACAAAGAAACACCGGCTAAATATTTCTTGAAGCCTAGACCTAAACCTACAGGACTACATGTTGGTGACAAAAGTATTAGTTAGAGACTACATAATAAATGAAGACAAATGATATAAGGGAGTAGTATCAAAGTTATCACCTATTACATACATCAAATAATTCGTTCTTTAAGGAAAGGTCAATCAGCCAAACTTAAGGATATATAAAATTTCATGCTGGCTGAT
>JAODAF010641134.1:0-13064 GCA_027574765.1 Molpadia intermedia
TAATGTATATTCAATAGAATTGCATCTTATTGTGTAGTATATACATATTGTTATTGAACTGTATGGAGTCTTAGCATATGTTAACTGCAATTACCTTACTGCAAATCTCAAATTGTTTCTCGTGTAAATGATACACCAATTTCGGTGTCTCACTTACATTGTGATTCTGTACTCTCTAAGAATATTTAAGTATATTTAATAAGGATAATTATATTGTAATTTGTACTGATATTCATCCCACTGTAACAGTGCCCATAAGTTGTATGATTTAGTCAATTGTGCGTTACATTATGGGCGATATTACGTTTAGGGTTCCACGTGTAAGACGACACCAATTTCCATTTGCATTATGGAGCCAAACATGTTATATCAAACTTCTTTCATCATCTGCCAATTAAAGTTAGCTTGGAAAGTGTAACTTTACTTATAAAACACTGTAAACATTGAGTTTCAAGAAATTAACACGTGTCTGAAAATGTGTCTTTGGTGTCCTTGGGGTCTCACTTACATAGGGAACAAGACACAATCTTTTTGGCCAATTTTTTCTTCAGGAAATTGACCAATAACCAACTGTTCTTGATTTTACATTTGCATTATGATAAAGAAAGTGAAATGAATATATGCATTGTCAGAGCTGTAACACAAATATTCAAATTGTACTAAAACTTTAACTTGTCACTCATATATCACCTTAAACTTTAAAATAAACATTTAAAACATGTTACGATATGGTTAATATTACCATGAACTTAAACTACTTTTCAATGTCATGACATTATTTACTTTAAAATGATATACATAGATTTACCAGATTCTGGTCACAGATACATCACTAGAAGTCGGTAAAACGATATTGTTTATTAAACAATGACAAAGTTGCTTTCAATTTACGTCAGAGTGAATACCAGTAGTAACAATTTTTATTTGAAAGTCATTAATGCGCTATTTTCAACAATGATGGATTCGATATGAATCAATCACTAAATAAATCAATAAATAAATGAAATCTGGACGCATATACTCTATATTCATATGCCGGTTGGAGCTTACAGACGCAACGTTTTGACTTTGAAGCATAATAAATAATTATGCCTGGTAAGGGATTTCGTCGTGTACTACGTCACAATACCGTACCAGTAAATCCACATCCACATCTGTATAAGATATGTTAATGCTTAACGCAATATGTATGGTAATTTAATATTCACATGTGGGAGGTCGTAGCTCATGCATCCTCGACTATCCCCTTATGTGCGGAAACCTTATGATCCACCACGGTTGTCATCAGGCACTAACTTTTGCATTTGTTACAACCTTCACATCCCATGAGTGTACTATCGAGATATAATGGTTTCTTATGTTACCTATCACGTCCCGTTATTGATTGATATTAGCCGTGCGCTTATAGTTGACGTTTAAGTCAAATTGTGTGATTTCCGAGACTGTCACGTATGTATATGGTTTTGGATATGTCTAGATCTCTATGTCTGATTTATCGGAAGTTTATACGTGTTGGGGCACAGCCTCTTCACTTAATCTACCCGTGGGCATTACCGACTACTAAGCCAATTTTCACGATTTTTGTATCAATTGACAACATTCCAGTTAGTGTCTAATGCAATGACTTTTCCTAATGTGTGATGGTGTTGTTCAGGATATAATGAAGTGTTTGATTGATGAAAATGCGGGATTGAATCGTCAAAAATAATAATCAAACAGCCATGCCAAAGAAGTAAACATATAAACACTTCCAAATTCAAATATACCCTTTTTATGATCTCACGTTATATATCGAATAACGTAAGAATAATTATATATGAAAACTGAATGCCGATGAATTTAACATTTGTACTAATGCTATATAGCGCCTCAATGGTACCCTTCGAACTTTTTTTTATTAATTAATATTTATTAATTAAATTAAGCACGATATTGGTAAATAATTTTACTTGTATTGTATAAGGACATGTAACTTGAACTGTTCATAGATTGAATATATAGAATTATACCTCTATTCCCTTGGCTCGTATTGAAAAAGGTGTATATAAATTCCCCTCTTTACAGTTTAGTATAACGAATATGTACTTCTTTTTACCAAGCGACAGCTCCGTTTCTTCCTAGAAGTTGCCTGTTTACTGCGTTGACTGTTAATATAGACTTTACCTTTTGACATTGGCAACGCTTCTGTTTTAATTAAACGTGACGATTAAAATTGACACCGTTGGTATTATTCGATTCAGGCTAGCGGCCGATTCAATCAGAGGTTTTTAGCCTCTATGAAATGAAACGTGTTTGGTAGCGACCGGTTCCACACAGCTAATCAAAGTTAATGTTAATTAAACTGCATCTATGTTAAGGAGATGGATTGAATATATGTGGGTGTTCTGTTGCCAATAAAGCAATATATAATCCATCTTCAAATATAGCGAGGTTGTAAAACTATTATCCCTCCACTGATCAAACAAATATGAGTCAGTGTATATTGACAAGGTATATTTATTACAGGAATTAGACGCATTACGTTTAGTCGCAGTTAGCCGTAGATAGACATATATGCATTTTGCGTATTTGCATTTAAAGGGATTTAAGTATAATTTCTATTGACATTATTATTGATAAAAGAAAACAAATAAAAACCCTTATTACTAAATGGTTTAGAACTGTTAATGATTACCAAAGAGGTGCACTCATATCTCTTACTTATCAATATTACGTAAAGACAGACTTCTAATGCTCTTGGAATATCAACTTTACATGAGATTCAATATCGTTAGCCTATAGATAATAAATCATGCTTTGATTAATACACTATCCTCTTTTATTACGATTAATATGAATTATTGCGATGATTTTGTTGGTAATCACTCTATGATTAATCAATTTATGATTAGAGGAACGTTTATGTAGTCTATGCTGAGTTTTAACTCTTTACTAATCAATAAGGATGTCATTTACAGTAGATCTTGGATTCAATTTACGGAGTTAAGAACTCAAGATTTAACAGAGATATTGACTGTATCATGGGACCCAACCATCTCCACTGAAATTAAAGACAATTACATGTAAAAGTGACCGACGAGTGACCAATTATGTATTCAATACATCCGTCACAAAGTAAATGAATTCATTTCATAAACAAACGATTTGTACTATATTATAGTATCTGTATATTTGTGGTCTATTATATCTTAAGTGACCTCGCAGTAGTAAAATATCTTTTCGGTCACAATTATTTTCTTAAAAGATTGAAGATTCATAGGTTCAAAATTGACCTTTTCAACAAAACTGTCTACTAATGCAGTATCTAGTAGAGTTACTACATTCAGTAATTGGTGATTACCGTGAACATATGATGCGTTTAATTACTGCTGATGTAAAAGTGGTATTGTTTACACCATGCTAACTGTTTTGTACTTTTCTGATAATTTCTCTCGGACTGTTGACATGTTCTATCGATGTTTACTTTGACAAAAATGACCCTTCTGTTAGCTAGGAGCCTAGACATCTTATTCGTATCACGAACCTCAATTTCATTCATTAGGGTAAATTTAAAATATGGATGAACTTGTAAATAGCAAGCGACAGGTATTAAAGGACTTTAGGGACTGGGGAATTGTTCCCAATGTGAAGACTAATTTTATACATAAATTTTTGGTGCAATTAATATGTAAACAATATATGAAAGACGTAGATATTTCTTTGCCATATATGTATATATATATGTATGATAATACAGCTGCACTAGAACTTAACTGAATGTCACGGCGACAGAAACGTTGGTCAGAATATGTTTTATGATTCACCTATAGCTTTATAAATACTACTCGTCTACATTCTTATCGTTATACCAACGTAGGTGTGATTGATGACAGATATCCCTGACACCGCCACTATATCTCCGTTGGAAATAAATAAATAGAAAGAGCATTGTAAAAGTCTGGAATAACGCCACAATATAAAATGCAATAGTAGCGTTTGTTTAGTTGAGTAGAATGTTAGATTACGATGCTGCATAAGCTAACTAACGCATGAGTTAATTCTATCCAAGGGGGACGAAACGCAAATTTATTCTAAAATGACAAAATATTGAAGAATATATCATGGTACACTTTTGTACACTCAACACATTACTTTATAATAATAACGCAGATTGGACAAAGCTGTCGCCAATGTATAAAAAATATAAAACTTAAACTTTTCTCAAGAAAGGTTTTGCCCAAATTGATAGGGTGAGGTGGGGAGTAATGCTTGGAAATTCTTCTATTCTGTATGTGATGTAATTATGTTATACGCATACATGGATTTCGGCACTGATTCATGTGGTTGAGCGAAATACATCAACAACCAACATTAACCTTAAATACATACTGTATTGAAATATATATCGAAATTTGGTGTGTAAATTTCAGTCGGCATAGCTTTTGTGCCCTTACTACGGTGAATTTATTGCACACTTTCACGTGTAAAGGTGTGATGAAGCACTGATTACTGGTATTTGAGGACGCCACCAATGGATATCGATCATATCACTGCAAACCGTGTGCAACTTTCCTTTACGACCAATACAATATAATTTACTTAATTAAAACCTAACACATTAAACCATAACTTCCGTACTGGGAAAACAACTACCTGTTACCAATTGGCCATAATAAGCACGGCCCACGAATCTGTGTCACAGCAGTAGAGAAAAAATATTAGAGAAAGTTATATATACATGAATGTGAAAACATTATTGTTGTAAAGAAATGATACCCATCAAAAATGTTTATAGAATTACGCCCATATTTGTGTCATTTGCAACTTGATGGCGATAGATTTACAATAGGGATAAGAGTTTCATTTAATAATAAAAATTTATGTTTCCTTCATTATTTTGTTTTGAACAGACATGTTTTGTTTTTTTTATTGCAGAGTTTTAAATAGTTTGTTACAGAACTATTTATCGCATAATAGTGAGATTTTATCCAAGTTAAAAGACTAGTTCAATAGGCTGTTCCTTAGGCTGTTGTTCACGTGATAGCAACCAAGGGAATTCACTGCCGGCCTGCTAGAATATCTGGGCATCTACTTCCAGTTTCGAGTTTGCGTGAACACTGTATAGCTGTATCTCCTCTGCTCTCCTCCAGCGACTGGAACGGTCGAGTCGGTACGGGTGGGGGAGGGGTGGGGGTAAACAACACCCTATACACTGACCTTACAATAATGACACCATTGCCGTCGCGGATGTCTACAGCGCCACACTTGTACCGTTCATGTCGCAGTTTTGGTTACCTCTTCTTGTACCTGGCAGTTTCGAGGGCGTAAAACTGGATCCACGATCAACCTGATAGAATTTTTGAGCTACTGCTTTCAGTTTCGAGTTCGCGTGAACTATGAAATGATCTGTGGGTCTTTTGCTCTCCTCCAGCGAATGAAAGCTCGAATCGGCACTGCGATGGTTAGTTTAACTCCATTGTGATTCTTTACCAACAACTTTTCATGTTTATGTAAAATAGGACGGGTCGCTTTTTCTTAATAACCAATTTACCCTGCGGCTTTAGGACGTGTCGTGTTTTGAATTATGTACAGTTCAAGAAACTTCTACGTTGGTCTACAGACGATTAAAAATGTAATCAAACTTGCCATGAAATGACAACTATACTATAATAAAGCCTCGAACATAGTGGACAGTGGTTAGTATGAGTATTTAAGCGCCTGTGTCACCGTTTGAAGGTACATTCGCTCCGTATAACGTTGTAGTACCCCAAACCTTATTCGTTCCGGCCGCTTCACCTGATCAAGTGAGGCATGTGGTATTTTTCCCGTGAATAAAATGTTGTTGCTACCAACCCCCCCACTTCACCCGCACAATCCTCGCTACTAGATCCATCCTTTTTTATTTAAGACATTGATTTTTTCCTTCCAAATTTCTCGCATACATTAAATTGAATTTGGTGATATATATTTTTTAGAAATATGATAGATAGGTTTAGTTTTCATGTTTACGGTATTATGTAATTTACTAGAAATTACTTTCCATCTGTCATTAGGCGAGATACCTCGACCTAATTTCGTTTTGGCAATTATAAGATAATACCCTACTTTTGCTTGAACCTCTGGATCAAAACGGTAAATGGGCCGTGACTTTGATACATATATTTTCCAAGTATATATGCTAAGCGTGGAAGCACGTCCTTCAGAAGCAGTGTAATGTTTCATATTCATATTTTATTGTTGGGTTTTGCTGATGATTCTTAGTCAGAATGACATGTTTCTTTGTGAATGTTACCCCCAAGGCGGAGTTGTGAGGTGATCCATGAACGATCAACAAACTGCTCCTCATGGTTTGGAAATGTGTAGGAATGTCGTTCTTAGTACATCCAGGTACATACATCAGATTGTGGACAATATCAAGAAGATAGTCAAATGTCCTCCGAACGCTCGTAATTTCTAAATACAAAAGTAGGTCGACAGTACATGTGTTTAAAAAAAAACTATTTGGTTTTGATGCAACAATATAACGAATGGGTTTATTTGTTCCAGACGTTACATTGTTCTACATAAGGTCAAGAGGCCAACTAGCAATATGGTACTTTATGAAATCAAGTTTTATCTGTGGGTATATATAAAGTTTCTCCAAAACCGTACACTATCGCAAGTAATTTACAAGAATTGATTCAGTATTATCAATAACCAATATATCGTAAACAACACTTTGTAGGGATAGCCATTGCTAATGACATGGCTGTCTTAGTTTGTCAGATGTTATGGCATTAGCCAATTTGAATGCAAGTGAGTCGTAGCATGTCATTCGCTGTACTGTATTTTACATCATACTTTAGACCTACATAGACCAATACGTCGTTTTAATGTTTCAGCTCAGTGCATGTTATTAAGCCTGGTCTTATATCAGACAACCATGATAACACATGCGTTTTCAACTGGAATTTATTTGTACAAAATGTCAGCGTATGATTTAATCATCCCATTATCGATCATCCACAATAGATGCAGTAAGACATTTGACAAATTATTTCTTCAAGAGTCAGAGAGATTTGGAAGTGAGAGACTTGGAAATGTCCAAACGATAGTCATGGCATATATGTGTTTTGATTCCGCAAATCCAGATATAATTTCCTGATGCGTGTTACTTCATTAAATTTAATTAAATTCAAGTGGTTCAAGTGGTTGATTGGGAACATATGGGAACAATAGTGCACAATAGAATAAACATGCAATCAAGAAGATTAAAAAATACATTTCGTCTACTTGTTTTATCTCTATTTCGAGCTTCAATTGTTGCTTATTTCCTTTCAATACTGTTGACCTATTATTCAAGTTTATAGGAATATAATTCAAAACATTGATCAAAATGTGCATTTGATATAAAGGCTCACGAAGGGAGGTACATTTAGACTTATCACAGTTATTAAGTACTGTGACCTCACAGTTTCAAGCAAACCTCCCTGTATCCAGGTCATTCAGTCTGAGTGTAACTGTATTATCATGTAGGTGATTATAAATGAATTAGCTTCGGCACAAGTGTGGTCAAACACATTACACATTAAATCAACAAAAGGAGTTGTAATTTGATACTTATGTTGGGAACAATTCTTCAGATTCAGGTCAGAGTCTTACTACTTGTCGTTTATAATTTCAGGCACATCCATTTTCCTAATGAATGAAGTTTATGTTCATGATAGGAATAAGGTACCGTGGCTGATAGCTAGTAGAAGGGTCAATTGTGTTAAAGTAACCAACAGTGGAAACTGCCAACAAAACGACGAAAGGCGACGAAATCAGAGTAAAATATAAGTAAATGCATAAAGCACGGTGTAAACAGCACTACTTTTTCATTAACCTCACTTGAAATAATTGGAAGACCACTATTCTAACCACAGTAACTTAACTAAAAAAGTAAATTTGAACCCGAAATATATATAAAAAAGTATAAGAGTGATTACTTTTGCGTCATCTGTATTTGAAGACGGAATTGACCGCCTTGTTGCTTTTAGTCAAAATCGTTTAAATGCTGCATTGAACACTGTTCGGCCATTGATTTTTAGGCTTGTGCGGTTTCATTACATTTGTTTTATTCTGAATCAATGTAATTTTATTTTAGATTAATTCAATGTAACTTCTGGCGACTATGTTTTAAATTAGTTCAAAATTCCGTAAACTGACACCAATTTAACTAGGTAAACATATGCACGCCGATTGGAATTATTCTTTATTTACCAATAAATGTTACACAAACCGTAAATGAAGTTTCTGTACGTATAAGGAAATACTTTCCAAACCACAAACCTGTTTTGATATAAATAAGTTCTTGCATGCATTGATTTAGCAGATTTAACATATTAAATATTGCTAAACAACATATCCTCATATACATTAAAGCCGGATGCTCGTTGAATAATATTACTTTTCTGTAGTGATATTCAATATATCGGTTCTCATTTTTTCTTCAAACAACTCAATTTTGGTTCTTACCAATTCACTTTCGTCCGTTTATGTTTGAACACCCTTTAGTGATAT
Organism: Molpadia intermedia; assembly: GCA_027574765.1. Lineage (NCBI taxonomy): Eukaryota > Metazoa > Echinodermata > Holothuroidea > Molpadida > Molpadiidae > Molpadia > Molpadia intermedia. The sequence continues at coordinate 8,521 of JAODAF010641134.1, forward strand.
CAACTTTGTCGTATAAATAGTAATAATTATAAGTCATTATACAATAATTTATTCATAAGTATAATATTAGTTGTATAATATCTGTTGGGTAGCCAAAGTAGTCGGGTTTACTTGTAAATCATTCCAAAAACCGTGTAGTTAATGATCATAAACTTAACAATTTGATCATTAGATTGGGGAAAAGTGGGAAATGGAACAAAATATTTTTTTTGAATATTAAAATATAATACGCTCTTTATTCAATCTACCTACCATCATGTAGGGTACCTAGAACTTTATTTAAATGTATGTCCCATACTTAGTTTGAACCAAGTAACATAACATGTAAATAGATCGTGACTTTGAAAGATATTTTACGTATACATGATAAACTTGGAACCACTATGTTTGCAAGCAATTTAATATTTTAGTTACTACTTCCTTATTGAAGATACTAACCCAGATATTATTAATGTTATGAAGAGATTAAGGGATTAATGATCGACGGGTTTATGTTTTTAACACTTGTAGGAATACAAACAAAAATGCTGCTCTGGATAACTCTCATCAACAGGAAGCGAATCCTTTCCACATGGTTGCGAATTATTAACTACGGTAGTAGAGTGGGAATTGGCGAGATTTTGGTTTGAGCGCACCTACAAAATGTTCGTTATTATCTGTAGTGACGATTTGTAAACCAAAGTAGATTAGATTGTGGATTGACTAAGCATGTAATGTGTGTGTTTATTGTGTAGTCTGACCAACTAACACTCGTCCGGTCTCTTTATGAAATATTTATTGTTACCTCAGAAAACGCCAAAACGGACGAAATTTAATAAAACTGCAATTTATCCTTTTACTGAGGTAGTGAACATATCTTGTCCTGGACATTTAGGGTACTTTCAAACACGTTAATCATTCATGAATCACTTAATTCACCTAAACCCATTAAGTATATATCGTAAGAGACATGTACGGATCAAATAATCATCAAAATGAAAATGAACTTTTACGATAATATTATGATGCTAAGTATTATGTTTTAAAGTTCTCTGTTATTCAAAATTATTTTACCAAATTCGTCAATACTTAATTCACCATGCTGTATAAGACCACAAACATAATTTCTGATTCACATAACGCGTGTGTCTATAGAGAGATGCAACACATAACTTATTTATAGTCACCAAGTGGAACACCATTCCAGTTCATAATAGTTCTTATGACGACATCCGTCTTGCTTTTAGAATGATTACCTTCAATTGAAATTATACACAGCTCATTGATCCAATTTCTAGCACCAATTCAGATTTATACGGCGTTTGGGAGTGGATTAAATCAATGTTAAGTGCAGTGAACATACAGTACATAAGGAAGAAGAAATAATAATCACATTAGTATCCGTTGAATGGCAACTGCATTTGTCCAATGTGTTAAACTTAAGTCTAATATTATCTATTCAAATATTGTTTTCTTTCAGATCCAGACACACGAAAACAATGTTTTCGAGCTCGCTTCACGGACTTTCGTAACTAGAGAAGTATACTACGGGTGCCCTTTGACTGCAGTGGGTGAAGAGCCACCGAATTTTACATTTGGAAAGGGCGCCACCACTCCTATACCAGAAGAGGAAGAGAATTCATCAGATGGCCAAAACGAAGCAGCAAATGGGACAGATGAGAAGAGGGATGACGAAAGCAGTGAAGATGGTGAGTATTTAAACTTCGTAATCATCATCAATGTAACGCTGTGGTGTGCATTAATGGCATATAACGGAGAAAACAGAGGCGACATTTAAATAATTTAAACTCAATTTATTAATTTAATCAGCGATTACTTTACTAGTAGCAAATGAAAAACCCACCTGTTACCTTTTTATGAATAGGTTCAGTAGCTCTATAATAATTATTTCAAAGGCTGTGTGGACGTAAGTAATAATAATGCAACATTTCAGTCTATATGATTACATTTACTGCCGTTCTTTGATAATGTATTAATGAAGTATAATTTTACTGTAAGCTATGCCTTGTGGATAGCCTTTACTAGAGATCACGGTTTGCTTAATATGAATACCGAATAGTTACTAATCGAGGTTGTGAAATCCAAATATTAAATTGAATTGCGAATTTCGTTCTGAACAAAGTTGGAAGTTTATACAATATCTCATAAAGGTATGAATGTTATGTCATTCATACACCCTTGATAATTGTTCTATCATATCACGGCCATTTTAATACTACAGTAACAAATATTTAAAAAAAAACAGTATACGAATTTCTTTAATTGCATGTTTAGCACACGTACACTGAATGCTCTGTATAACTAACCAACAATTATAATGCGTTCGACGTTATAAAAACTAACATACTTACCCAAATATTATATCGGGATTTCAAGACTATGGCTATCGAGTGTGTACGATTTAAGTTCACCATTGATAATATTTAAGCAAATATTACTACTATTTGAAAGAAATTTTTACCTGTTTGCATTTTGGATATTTTATGTAAAGCGAGACTTTAAAATGCATCAACAAACACGAATTAAAATTGGCTTAAATACAACCTCTGACTGACGAAAGCTGCAAACACAAAAACCATTAACACAAAATGTTTCGAAAAAATCTAAAAAATGTAAATCATTTTACAGAACCCAGCCTAACCGTTGTTAGGACAGCTATTTACTTATGATGGAATTGGTATATTTAAGGAATAAACAGCAATTAGCTGCCTATTGATGGTGAATAAACCGTCGAGACTCGTTATTCAACCAGCTTTAGATTCGAGACGGTTTATGATCAACAATATGCGGTCAATTGTTGTTTATTCCCTAAATATACCAATTCCACCATAATAAATAGCTATCCTGATATTATCGTGAAAAACATAATATTTTACAACTTTAATTAAGCCAACATTATTTCATAAATACACGACTTTAGCAAGTCAAATAACAGGACAGATACACTCGCGCGCCCTCTGTTATTTTCTTGTATTGTACAAAGAGCGCGCAAATGTTTTACGTTGTGCGTTGGGGCACGTACGTACACAAGTAACAGTGTTGCACGTTGTACTGCAGTGTATGAATACGCCGAACAACAGACCTGATAAAGAGTGGTTGCCTAGCAACATGATACAGTCTCAAGTTGTTTTTTTACTGACTGTTTATTGAGGAATAACATGTCACCTATTAACCAATCATAGTACAGGATTCTCAATAATGGTTGGCTAAGGGTTGTACAATACTATTTATCGGTGTGTATACAGTTTCTTATGATAAGACATCAATGTTTATTTATTATATTGTACCGCTAAGACAAAGATAATATTATAAACCTTAATAGTATCATCTAACTCTTCTTGTCATCAACAATTTTGTGGTAATGTCATATACATCTATCATACACGTAGTTAGTATAACATACAATGGGTTTAGTTCGGTGTTATATAGACCACATGTTGAACCATATAGCTTAGGTCGGAGAAAACATAACATGACTATATGTTGAGCGCCAATATCCGTACCATGCATGTTAATTGTGATATGGTAATATGTGGTGTTCGTATAGCTTAACAGGGGTGTCTGGAAGCATTCTTCGATATTGTGTACATGAAACTATCTATATTCCACGCATGCAATGCGCTTTTATTTTATTTGAAACCTTGTTTTATATAGAACGGCGTTTGACACGCAAGGTCAATGAGCAGATTTTGCTTATCATTTCAACATATAATCCATACATTTTCAGTGTTTCTGCTTAAGTAAAAACTTTGTAAAATGAAATACAATAATATATTGTATTACATTATAGTATTATTGTTAACTCACAGGCCTTTGGTTCGTGAGTTACTGCATGAAATGTGCCCAACAGTTATAAAATGCTCTCATTCGTGTATCTTTGACATGATATATTTGAAACTTGGTGAAAATTTACATAATATTGGGGGATTTCTGACATTGTTATCAATATTCCTCAAATTTAGTATACTGGATGTTGTAACATTGGTGCACAAAAGTTGTTAAGGCAATTTTATAAATATTTCCAAAGGAGTAATTTCGGGTAATTCTTTTCAATAATTGGGTTTTATTACATTTTGAATACATGTAGCAAGCATACACTACACTATGTGGTTACCATATCCTAACCACACTGTTCATGATATATAAACCATAAATATATATAATATGTACTTTTATACTTTTATTCCAATGCCGAATGCAATTGCAAGATCTGAACCTGTTCAGTCAAGGTGGTGTGTGTATGTACAGTAATGTGACATGTATAGTGTGTGTGGATATTGCTGAGTAGGCGGGTACTTACCGTTAACATCATGTAAAGTTAGATCTTGGCCCTGTGTGGTTCATTTGCCTCATATTTGGTATAGATTTATAAATTGGTGGTAGGCATAAATAACATTACTTAGTGGGGGCAGCATATAACGCTGGATAAAAAAAATGTTGGAAGGATGTGATACTTGGTATGTATCATGTTCATGGGTAGTAGCTTATCCCTATTGTATTTGTGGCATGTATCATGAATATTAATGAGCGGGTTGGACATTTAC
>JAODAF010641356.1:0-13057 GCA_027574765.1 Molpadia intermedia
TACTTTTTTAGGCACTTTTCCTGAGGGAGAACAATCTTGGCGGATGGACACCGAAGCTAATAGGGGTGTGGTACCTATACGTAGCATGTGTTCATGTAATGAGTTGTGCCACGTGACATGTGTTAATATGGAAATGAATAGGTAATAGTGAAAGACCATTGTACCAATTAGTCCAGGCACTTGGATATAACAGATAATGTCAGTCCGTTGCACGCGTGATCCATTCTGGCTACAAAGTGTTGCTGTTCGGAAAGCTGACACGAACACATTAGTTAAACTTTCAATACTGTGCATACTTGGGCGTCATTTGTAAACATCATTACGGAACTTTAATCCATCTCCCAGATTTGTGAGCTTTTGTGTAACTGAGCTCCAAACTGAGTCTGAGACACGTCCCAAAAATGACTTTTAGCAAACAACATTATTAATTATCACCACAAAACTTCCTAACGTAATGTTTTAAGTATTGAAAACAGTACAATATAGCCGTTTTTATTGGCAAATTGTCCTATGCCAAATTGATGCGTTTCCCTAGATTTCAATGCACCTTTCACTACGTAAATACAAACAATTTAAACGTATACTTGGTGTTATCAGATGTTATTATAAGTAGCCTAACGTAACAACAAACAAAAGAAAGTAACGTGACCAGCCATCGCTCCATCTCAGGTTTATTTTTCGATAGATAATATAGACACGAAATGCAGCAGGTCTACACGGCACATTCGCCAACCAGGTACTTTAGACAAAGAAACATAGCTGACCAGGTTTAAGGAGCGTGTGGGACTCTCTCTCTAAATTTATCCGTTTAAACGTTTATTAATTAATTGTATAATTAAGGAATTAAGCATATAATATGCATCAAGGTGACTTGTTTTTTAAAGTTTGCTATTTCAGTTTGTAGCGCTCGAGGAGGCATACTTATTAAGCGGCTACTAATCTAACCTATGACGTAATATTGATCAACAGCTGAGTGCACTATTATTAATTTAGTTATTTGATGAGAATCATTATGATTGTGATTATCCCGTGATCATGTTACACTAACGTGAAATTTGAAGTGTTTGTTTATAAAATATTTCTTGGGCTTATGAAACATGTCACGATGTCCTCATTGGTCAACACCGAAGCGGCTGTAATTGTATACATTAATGTACCATATCCTATAGAGTTTAGGGGAGTCTCCTTTCCTTGGAGGCCATTTTGACTGTATGCAGGGTTCTGTTATACCCGGTACCGTCCATACGACGATTAATTTCAATAAAGTGCGTCGCGTATAGCACATTCTATACTGATACCTACTTATCTGCTTTTTATCAAAATTCCGGTAGCTATACTAGCTTTACGTAACTATTACATCACTGGCATTTAAATAATCGAAAACATGGTATTTTTACCAACTTATTAACCTACATAGACGCATCAGCTACACCGATAAACAATATGCTACATATTTATATTCAAATTCTATACAGACGTAACCTGATTGGGTATGGAATCCGGTAATTCCGGTACCTATACTAGCTTTACGTAACTAACATCACCATTTAAATAATCGAAAACATTTATGATATTTTCCCATCCTATTAACCTATATAGACGCATCAGCTACACTGATAAACAACATTCTATACTGACGTATCCTAGCTGATTGGGCATGGAATCATTTCAATGTTTGTCAAACATATTAACCTATATCGTTGTGCTAATGAACATCATTGTATGCAACAAATTCTACACCATCCTGATCCTCAAGAGATGATGATCTTAGATAGTCTGGATGATTCGTAACTCACAAGCGACTAGAACATGCCACTAACCCGACATTTTATCTCCGTCTAATGGATTTACCATCGCTGTTACTCTATATACAGTAAGTATGCTTAATGTGTCGATGCCCTCGTAAACAGACGAGAGGTTACGCTTAGAAGACCTACATCTTGTGTGGATGATTCAGTTGCCTATTTCGGACCAGCCAGAGCAGAACTCTCTGCTCAGGATATTTTCATATAGAGCCGATATGGTACGGTATATCGGTTGGATCGTATACACTCAATAATATTTCGGCTGCATGGTTTCTCATAATATTTCTCTAGAAATATCATGGATAGTTTCGTTTTACGTTATTGAATAGAAATGTAATCATGATTTTAATGATTTTATCGTTACGTTCTTTAATTTTTTTGACGATTTGCGGTATATAGACCTACTTATGACAGTGCGGAAAACTTCCTTAGGCTTTATAGACTTTAGGCAAGTGAAAAAGTGGCCAAAATCTGGAGGACAAAAAAGGACAGTTCAGTATAAATCTGGGCTGTTAAATGTGCTATAAATAATATATATCCCCTACTAAAAATCAAATGAAACCGTCTCACTAGCTCATTTAAAGGTACGCCATTTTCGCAATAGCGCCCCAATCAGCAGATTTGCGCATAACGACACCAACTACATTATACATATTCAGCCCTTGTATTAATCGCACACAAAAATAGGCACAAAAGCAGCCCCTATACATCGTTGCGTTTTGTATATATATATGCAGCTGTCAAATTTGCATAATATTCGCTTACAGACAGTGCTTCAAAATAACTCAAGAAATGCGTTGTTGCATATGTTTACAATTGTTCAAAACCACTCTACGCAGAAACTAGAAGGGGTTAATTACCATATATTGCCAAAGATTCGAAAGAAATGGGTAGACAAACTTGGAGGTTTGCTTTGAAGAAAATTCCCCCTCAGTCAACGCAACAGCAGTGCTGTGTGTTTAGGGCGCTAGATGTTGCGAAAATTTTATTTGATATATTTTGGTGTCGTGTTGTTGATAACAAATGCAATGGTGGTTTTGAGTAGGAGATGCGTATATATTATCTAGTACATATAAAAGTCCAGTTTTATCCTGCCCATATAAGTGGTACAATGGTATTGATTGCATGTCTGCCTCGTAGCACATGATGAACAATGGTCGAGAGAGAAGGATTTCTAGACCGGTGTCCATCCACGATCAAATGAACAGGGTTGCTTAAGAACCTTTACTAGCTTCCTAACCCGGACAAATTCAAAATTCAAAAGAGTCTAATATTTCTGGGATGCTGGTCGGCGTACACAATGGGAAATGGTAATTTGTTTACTCTCCATAGTGCCCTCTCCATATTTTACGATATTACTTTGGCTGATACGTGAACATTGCTTCTCTGAGGTTTAACTAAACAGAATTCTGCTCGCTGCAGAAAAATATAGCTTCGATCTGTCATTTTCCGGAGGATGAATTGGACGTATTTACAACCTGAGCGTGACGCACACAAGAGGCCTTGATCAAGTGTTACCGGTCCATGATATTGTATATAACCTACCTCTCCATTAGCGTGCTAACACTGTCTGTTTTTCTCCCTCTTGAAATTTACTCCAAAGCCTACTGAGACGCTCATGTATTGTATTCTCGCCCCAAGCAACCTTTTATCGTACAGAAAAGCATCGATCCACCTTTCAAGTTGCTCGTCATTTGAAGGACTAGGTAGGTAAAATATCAGATAAAACGAATAGGCACATGGGAACGACTGGAGTTTCAAGTGGAAGATATATTTACGTCACTACAAGCGGTATGTTAATGTAACAAAGAGAACATCAAATCTATCGTACTTAAAATAACTCACGGTGTTATGATATTCAGGTTAGAAATGCAAGCAAACACAACACAACACAAACATCGACACTTCCTCCGCTTGTGTGATGTGGTATAATACCTTTCAAACTGTACCTAAAATTCACTTGTACATATTAGCTGGGCTTCAAACTCGACATAATTATTGATTAATCTCACAATTTCTCCCTAACTTAGACAGGTGCAAAGTAAGCATTGTCAACATTACTTCCCTAAATTGGCGAGGTCATACTGTGACATGCAACAGAAAATTGGAACGCGAAATTACCGTACTGTACATTACATACTATATTACATGTGTATCGTATACATGAAAGCTGGACCAATTATCAAAGACCGAGCCGAAACCCTGTAAAAACACAAGTACGTCACTGTTCTGTAAAAGAAAACACTCAATATATAGGTGTTCTACCCTACCGTGCCGCTAAGGTTGAGTGAGTTTATTACCAAGACGGTTACATCGATCATGGAAACTATAAAATGTCTTGTAAGTAATCGTATCAACAAGAGTCCATATACGAGTTGGGTAAATCGTACACTCACGTTACCTTTCATAAGTGGGAAATTTGTATGCATCTTTTCATTATACGTAGCTGGTGCACATTTTATGTACGCAGAATCAGATGCACCAAGGAACGTGTCCCATTTCCAAGTCGGACCAGTCAGTGTTCTTTCTGGACACACAGTTCATGATTACATATACACATGGTAGGCTACTATATAGTCGTAGAGTACGATAGTGTCTTAGGGTAAGTGGTGTGTATCTTGGTGACTTCCAAGAATGCTAAACCTAACTATAACATAAGTGTTTAATCTATGCACTTTAAAAAGGTTGTCTCAATTTCACAGTCTGAAGTGGCTATTGTACGGTATCACCCAACGAGTGTGGAGATTTTACGTCATTATATTGTACATAGAATATTTATACAACGTGTGTCACTGTGTAAGTAATCTCAGTGCGTTATATATTTGCACGTGTTCTAATGTTGTGTAATTTCTATACCGTTGGTTCAATCACTCCGGTGCTGATAACATTTCCTTAACACAATGTTCTTGTGGGAAACTGGGAAATTCTTCTGGTGAGTTTAATTGCTTCGTATTGTCAATGGTCTCCGATAGACGAATTATTAGTCCGACGAAACGCTATATTTATCTAATACTTAAATACAGCATTATCTGTCGCATATTGATAGCCATATATTTATTATAATGTAAGAGTATAGGATAATAGGCCTATGGAAATATATGTATAACAGGATATGTATGAGTTAGTTCTGCTTTCTACCTTTACTGACAGCTTGACGTCATGATAGCATATAATGTCCTGAAATTTGAAAATTGAATTCTACTCATAAAGAAAACATGTAATAGAAATTCAAAAATAACGAACATTCTACAGAATATTGTATGTGATTCATTGGCCAAACGTCGATGAAATGTCACCATGATTTTTGTAAATCAAGCGAGTCCGATGACGTAGGGCATAAATTACATTTGCAATTTCGCAATGACAAGCTGCATACGCGTATCAGTATATTGGATATTCAGGCTATCACATTTCATTGTATATACGGCGGATCTCAAAATAAGTGCGATAAAAATGTCAGACGTAACACGGATTGAAACTGTGAAGGAATTCAGAGAGCATCATTTACAATAATGAATGACATGTAAACAAGCATATCGTATCAAAACTTATAATGCCACTTTATAATGTTTTTGGCTTTGTCGTTTGCATAGACAAAAAGATGAACTATGGGTTTGCATGAGCAGTAGACGTAATACAAGTACTGCTTTCACCGGTATCCGTCCAACAATCAGAACTTGGTACCCGGATAAAATTATTAGAAATATAGTATGTTGAAGTGAGATACTTTTACTAAAAATACTTTAATCGTACAGTGGTTAAAATGCTATCGTCTTCTCCAATGTTCTAGTAATTTCTTTGAAATAAAGATGAACTTATAGCACACACCTTAATGGTTGTTAATAATCTCTATTACAACCATTATATTCTCCATTAGTCAAGTTTGGGTGAATCCTCAAGTTCAGAGAAAGTTAATGCGGGGAAGTTAGGATCCGCAACGGTTTTTTGCCATCATTTATTGTCCATATTTTACAACAACAACATGTAGTAAAATTTCTTTTCTAAACAAATACAACAGAGATAAAAGAAAACGTTATTCACTTAATGAACATCTGAATATCTGTAACATGGTAGTAGTGTTTTCAATACTTTTTCCTGTAATTTCCATTATTAAAATAGAAATAAGCACTCACTAAAATAAAATAGCAAAGGGCTCACATCATTTTTTTACGCGTTCAGTGGGAAAGTAACTTGCTTCATTGCATGTTTACCAATGGTCCTCACTTCGTCTCCAAGAATTGTTACGAACATTTTAAAGCCATTGTAATCTGCGTGACGTAAGCTAGGGCATTTTGCGTTTGGGTATATTGATGACTCGTCTCCAAGGAGATAGCTATAAGGAATTTGCTGACACAGTACAACAAGCGGTTGATGTATTTAGACAATTAGGATTTATGGTTGATCTAGATATGTCAGTACTTATACCCTCACAAAACATTACATTTCTTGGATTCATTTTGGATTCCAGAAATATGACAGTGCGACCGACCCGTGAGAAGGTTGAGAGCCTTTCAAATCAGAGAACTGAAAATTATAGCACTAAAATTCAAGAGGTGGCAAAAATTATTGCGATGATTGTGATGATCAACATGGCCCTTTGCTTTACATGATACTAGAGTTGGAAAAAGTCACAGCTTTGAGAAATATCCATAGGAATTATGATTCGTCAATGAAATTGTCAAAAGCGGCAAAGCAAGAATTGGCATGATGGGAACAAAATTTACCAAAAATTAGTATGAAGTATATTTTGACTGACGATCCTCAAATCATCCTACAAACCGATTCGGTGTTGGATTCTTGGGGTGCACTAAACTTAACCAATTCGTGGGACGTGTTGTGCCCCAAAATGAAAGACTGCCATATCTATATTCATTCTGATCACACTGCATCTGTGAGTTATATTAATGATATGGGGTACCCAGCCAATATTATGGAATTTGGTGAGCAAATCCATATGGCTATCTAAAGGCACAATCGGTTAGCCACATACCCGGCAAATAAAATTCTGTAGTACATTCTCATCAATTAAGGGCCACCAATAAGAGCCATACTGAATGGATGTTACGACAGGACGTATTCAAAATAATTTTATGGAGAGAATATACACAAGTAGAAAAATTTGTATCTTGACGCTTTTTCTATTAACTGTGGCAATTTGTCTTCTACACTTTGTCAATTATTTACAGAACGTTACAACAGACAATGACCGAGGTATAATTATAGTACATGTTTAGCCCACATAGCCTTGGTATACACACAATGTCCTCCGTCGCGTTGTAAAGAACCCTCTCGTCAGATTTGAAGCAGCCACTCCTTTACTTTAAAGCCTGATGCTATATATACATGACGCCCGACGGTGGGGCATGATGGGTTCTCGGGTACGACACTGTACCCTGTACACGCTCTAAACTTGTCGATAATGTATGTATATGAAGTTATAATGTTCCATTATTTCGGAGTTCAAGTTGAGCTATGTGTGAATGACTGGGATTGACATTTAGCACGCATTAGAATGTTGACTCGTCTAAATCCAGATTAAAATATATACAATGTATGCTAATTTTTCGAAAGACCTTGAACTATATATGCTGATGTGTGCTATAGTGCTTAATTAGTGCAAATATCCGGCGCCAAGTTATGCTAATTACATATTATGCACCGGGTTATATATTTCGTACTACTGTCAGGTAGTTTATTAAAGAATTAGCACATGATGTTACTATATATACATACTATGAAAATGAAGACAAATATATATAACACCAGGTAACCAGAATGTATAGCTCTTTCCAAGCTCAATATATGAACATCTGAAGTAGACTTATACGAGCTGCCATGTTTATTAAAACTCTATGACTACATCATCGGGCCACCGGAACTCAATATTGTTTTGTATTCTTTAAAATATATTTAATTATCTTCTCATTTATTATTTCATCTTTATCTTCTCATTTAAGACATAATTGAATTTAAACTTAAGCAAGTATGTGCTTATATGCAATAGTCTGTGATTATTGCATCAATAATATGTATGCTAATAATTATGTAAATTATAAAGCAATACAGAAGAATATTCAGCGATCAAATTACATCATCATAGGCATTTCACACGCTATTTGTTGTAGAACCTCTCATACAACTATAAAGGTTCACTTTCCATAATCATAACTTGACTTATAAATCTATAAAAGTTCACTTTCATTGGGCATAACTTGAGATTGGAAAGATTACAGTGTGTAGTATGTCCGTTTCATAATAACACAATATTTGGGCATCCCATAGTTTCAAAACTCTTAGTAACTTAAACAGCAAAATGTTCATTGACAGAGAATATAAAACACATGCGACATAAAATAACTTGTTCCTAAGTCAAGTTTTCAATTTCCATGACAACACATTGCTAACTCTTTTGGATGATCTTCTACGCAGACTTGACAAACGTGTATATATTATAGTCAACTTACGTTATATCATTGAAATGCAGTTCACTGCGAAATAAAATTCATATTTTTAAGAACATCTCTACAAATTGTGTTAATCATCACAGTTAAATTGAGGTCTTAAAATTATATAGTAAAATAAATCCCACCTGTTTTGTTTTAATCAGGATTACTGTTGCCAGACTACTAAAAGAGTTTTAGGTTCAATATATGTATCTCATGAAAGAAACAAATATTTCATCTAAAAAAATTATATTCCAACTAACAATACCTCATACTCTACGACAGAGGAGTTAATTTAAATTGATGTATTAAGAATTCAAATAATTTACCCACTGAAATAAAGTTGTATTATTTAGATCATGCCGTTATTTAGCTTGACTTTTATCTATAGTTATTAATAAGCAGGATCATCGTATAGTACATATGGTCTCTGTCAAAGTGTTAATTATTATGTACGTTCAGTTTGTTTGACGTAAATTGCCCTAAAGTGTATAGTGTATGTAAACAATTTATATAGATTCACGCTTAATTTGGTGGGTAATGGTTTTAGAAATCTTAGCAAATGCGTGGTATTGCTAAGCTAAAATGACCAATGCCAAAACAACTCGTTTAAGTTGTTTCATTTTAAAGAATTATTAGTGGTACACAACCCTCGGTTGCCAACTTTAAAATACAAATCTAATTTATTCTGTGAACACCCAGAAAACATCATTTCAGTACTTTAACATTCTTCAACAGGTTTAACAGTTTTCCTAAATGAATCTGCTTCTAAGAATTCCAGAATTTACTATAAAACAGCCATATTGAATGAGTCAACCACACTCGAATGGATGTAAAATGAAACATTCAAACACATATATTAACACCAATCTGAGTTGCATGTCTTTTCTAACTCAGAGGGAAGTTTTGAATAAAATCAATAAAGCATACAACAAGAAATCAATCAGAAGGCCTTATCTTTCAGTCTTCAGTCTGAACAAATTTGGAAAATTAATCAGTTTTATGTGAGATTTGCAAACAGGTGTTTCGGAATATCCTGCAAAATGACACCGTGTTTTAAAAACAAATCTTCACATTTCACCCACTGAAACACATTGACAAGCATGTAAACTTTACAAGAATCTCCCCAACCACTTCCCAAAATCTTCTGATTTGTTTTTGTGTATTTTGGCAGATTAGTTTTGCGGGCTTCAATGCAATTTTTATAGCATGCCCCTGAGGGGTGTTTCATGTTAATGCACCATAACGCAATTTCCATATTTCCATCTCGGATTACACAGTCAGTTTAAATTTATGCATAACTTACGCGCAATTTAGCAGCATCTACTCATGTAGACAGGAGTAGTATTTTTACACAGTGCCTTTGATGAGACTCGAGTGATGTTGAGTGGGGAAATGGTGAATCTTTATTTGCATATAATATTGCAATTGAATGGTAAATTGATTACTAGCATAAACACTGGCCATGTTTAGACGCTCTTTAACAAAAGACTGTGAGTATACGTAACAGATCCTGTCAAAACCTATCCTCCAGGAACCGGAAGCTTACGTACTTGTCCAGTGAAGTATTGTTTTATGAAGCATTGGATAAGAATTTATTATTGTATTAAATGTCCTGTTCACACAGATGGTGTGAATAAAGCTGGTTGACAGTTATTCAGTAACTTCATATTTGATGTTGTTAGTAAATTTACATTTGTTTAGAAATTGTGTTTTGACATAGTGGTTATTTTATGGCATGTAACAGAGTCAGAGTACTTTTCAGTCAATTTGGCATTTTATTTCCCCTCCCCCACCCCTACTTCCTATGCCTCTAGAAGGCTAATTGTAATGCCCATGAAATATGTCACCATGTGCCCCCGCACCTCTGAAAATTTTGAAAGTATGACAACTACTTTAAATATATGCAGGCATTTTGAGTTCAACCTTATTTTGATAACTCCTTCCCCTGGCAATGGGCATGGACCCATCTCTGGATATATCGGCACTAAGACCCTACCAAATGATTTCTTCGCTTCAAGGGACAATATAATTGAACCTATAGGCAGTATGAGTTTGTTATATTTGGTATTATTGAAGTAGGAAGTGAACTGTTGCCAGCAAATTTGTTAAAGAAGTAGCGATCTTCCGGTTGAAAATGATGGGACTTCCACATGTGTTGAATGGAGACCTGATGTGATTTCCATATGTGTAAACATGTGCAGTTTTCATATAGAAAAGAGAGAAAGTCTGGTCCCTAGGTCATTAACCAACTGAATGCATCAAGTACGGTATAGGTGGCAGTCATAATGTCATTCATTCAGTCGTGGGTGGAATTCTCTTGGTTCATTGAAGGGTAAAATTACCAGTGGGCTCACTCTCAGTGATGAGAAGCTCCCTGGTATTACCTAGTGGTAATAAGCCCCATTGATAAATGTAAAATATCTCCGGTCTTCTGAAGCCAGGGGCATGATTAATTTGTAAAGATCAAATGAATCCCCTATCAACCTTAAAAATCCCCTTTAAGTTAAACTATATTATATTATTTTAAATCTCTTTTCCAGTAATCACACAAATTCCAGTACACATGGATACATCTTTTTTTATAATATGTTTTTTTTTATTCAGGTGCCAAGTTGTGACATTTGTATGAAAAATTAAAAGTGATTAATTCAGTACAAAAAGATCATATACTTTTGTTGCAACATGATTATTTTTGAGAAAAAAAACATAATAAATATGT
Source organism: Molpadia intermedia (assembly GCA_027574765.1). Lineage (NCBI taxonomy): Eukaryota > Metazoa > Echinodermata > Holothuroidea > Molpadida > Molpadiidae > Molpadia > Molpadia intermedia. Next base: position 10,971 of record JAODAF010641356.1, read on the forward strand.
CCACCTGACATAGTTTACATGGGAATGTTAAGTTTCTAAATGACACCAAAATGACATTTAGGTTCATCTAATATAGATGAGTGAGTGTAGCCAATGTTATCATTATCGGGGTTCTTTATTGCAAACACTTCAATATAAACTACATTGAACAACATTCAAGTTTTAATTATACAAGAATCGGGTCCACATGTTTATCCGCAGATGTCAATTTATGACTATTTTTCGACCAAACATTATACTTAAAGATAATTGAAAGAAAGTGGAACAATTCCAGATTCCCCTATTTAAACATAAACAAAGCAGAAATAATTTGTTAGCTGTTGTGAAATTTAGTCTTCACAGAGTAATCACAACATCTGACTCAAATAGAAATGGCAGTAAGATACCCATCATACCTTATCATTTTGGTTGAAGATTTTCAGGTTATGTATCATAGTCGGCACTATTTTCAAATAATGGATTCAGCTCATTACCATAATGAGGCCCTAGTATTCACTCAAATGTTTTCAACTCTCATTGTGTTTCATATATATGACAAAAATAGTATACCAACCAGGTTAGTATTGCAACATAAATATTACGCTTAGACCTGAACCACCACCCCGTGTTCCAGTGTTGTCGGCAATTTTTCACCATTGTGGAGGACTAGCTGGTAAGTTGTAACGGCGACTGCATATTTTTTGCCATGGTTGAGGACGGTCCGGCTCCACAGGGACTCGAACCCAGACCTTCCGCTCTACATACATGCAGTGGCGTAACTAGACGAAAGGGGGCGAAGGTATTGAGAGAAGGGGCAAAATTTGTGTTTGTGTGTGGCTTTGAGCAACTGGCATTTCATTTGGGGGGCATTAGGGGGAGAGGCTTCTGAGAGGGGGGAAAGCCCCCTGCCCCCCCTTTTAGTTATGCCATGTGCCCTAAGCCCTAGCAGCTAGAACATACTGGTAGATTCACTGACGAGATATGAGAGGCACCTCTCCCAACCTGCATTTTGAGTGGGAGGTCATGGGTTTGAATACCACTAGGGTCAGCAGTTGTTTTCACCATGGCAACATTTTTATTCTACTCTATGTATATAAAATATAATTTACCCTCATTTAAATTTGTGTATTATATAATATTATGGTGGAACTTTGTTTTCTATCTCAGGCTGGTCACTCAATCTATCTTGGAATAGAGCAGCATATTGTAAACAAATTAATTTAAATAATGGAAGCCATGAATATGCAAATGTCCAATCAGAGGTACCTTTTATTCTTAATGCATGCAGGGTACAATGATGCATCCATCCATTCTCATATATATATATATATTTTATAGTTTGGTTATAATCTTCAGTCAAGATTCTTATATCCTTGATGACGGGTTCAATATAATTTTGGTAAGAATTTTACCGCCAGCATGCCTAGGGAACGCATGTCTAGTCCTGGCAATGTATACATTTGGACAACAGAGAAAGAGAAAACATTTGACACCTTTATCAGAAAATACTACATTTTTTATTAATGAAATATATAGCTAATATATAGCATAATAGCTTTTAACATACAGGGTAACATGAACCAGCATTAACATTATTTTATACAAACAATTGATGTACAAATAATAATTGTAGAGCACCAGTAGCTCTAAGCAATTCAATAAAAGGTAAGTGAGGTTCACACCAATTAGAGGGATGCCAAATGTTCTGCTTTAAGATGAGTATTTCACTTTTTACCCAATTATTTATTAGCCTAACACATAAAGTGTATGGAAAATGTTAGCCTAAGCTTTGTAATTGAATAATATGTTCCACATTTCCACTTTGAAGTCTAAATGACAAAGATAACTGAGGGTTGACTATACTACCAAATGGGGTTGAATTCCAAAATAGGATAGGAAGAAATGTAATTAGAAAATGGGGTTTGAAATCGGGAATTGGATTCGTCAAATCGGGGTACAAATTATTAGACATGAGGGCGCCATTTGGAAAAAAGTGATCTTCTAACCAGGGTTTCCCGTCTATATAGTTACACTGGATCCTGTAGATCAATCTCCTGGTTATTGTGCCCTTAGGACTTAGCAATGTATTCCTCCTGATCTCATTAGGA
>JAODAF010641465.1:0-13053 GCA_027574765.1 Molpadia intermedia
GGTCAAAGGTCAAATTTAGTAAAATCACATTTTTGACTATATCTCCTTGTGTAAAACATGGATTTGCATGGGACCTTTACAGTTACCATTGGTACAATACATTCTAACAATTATTTATATCAATTTGCATATAAAGGTCAAAGGTCACAAGGTCAGAGGTCAAATACCCTTTTTTAGCCTAAAATTATGCGATTTTAATGCAAATTTTGTGTCGCAACTCCTCCTAAACCGCTATAATCCGATTCACTTCAAACTTGGTGGGCAGTTACCCCATGACCTAACTTAGTTTTTCGCAAACTCTCGAGGTCAAATGTCAAGTGTAAACGGTCAAATTAAGTAAAATCACATTATTGACCATATCTCCTTGTGTAAAACTTGGATTTGCATGGAATTTTCAGAGGTACCAGTGGTGCAATATATTCTAACCATTATTGATATTAATATAAATATAAAAGTCAAAGGTCACGAGGTCAGAGGTCAAATACCCTTTTTTGCCTAAAGGTATGCGATTTTAGTGCAAATTTTGCTTCGCGAACTCCTCCTAAACCGCTTATTCAATTAATTTTAGACTTAACGGGTAGTTGCCCCATGACCTAACTTAGTGGCTCGCATGGTTTTGCATAGGATTCTCATAGGTACCATAGGTACAATATATTCTAACGCTTCTTGATATTAATTATTATTAATTAAAATAAAATATGCAACTCCGTGGTTTGCCCTCTTGTTTAGCTTATTTAGCTGTTGGATTTTAGGATTAAATTTCTGAGGCGGAAGTCAATGCGATGTTAGGATGGTACAGATTCATAATATCATGGTATTGTAATTGGTTACGGACATTCTTCTACGATGTTTTGAAATGCGCAATTATGTTGGGTTGGAGTCAAGTTGGCTCCAACTATCAAGTAATGAACGTAATTTGTTACTTTAATTCCTCTATAAACATGTAGATAGAGTTCATTTTTTTCGAATTATACTTGTGTAATGTTCGACAAAGTCAGATATGCGTTTAATAACACATGAAGGAACTTCAAGGACAATAAAGCTTTGGAGAAATGTAGAAATCCTTGTGTAATGTTCGACAAATTTAGATGTGCGTTTAGTAACATGTGAAGGACAAGAAAGCTTTTTGAAGTAAGCTCTGCGCAATGCAGTAACCCTCTCATTGAGCATAACGTCAAATAAAAGTGCTTCGTTTATCTTGATACATGGTATACGCAATGTCGCACGTCATTTCATGAAAAATTGTAATAATAAAGTTATTATCTTTGTATATAATAACGTGTCGTGTTTATACTAACATGAACTCAAGGTTCGTCGTCTTCGCAAATAAATCATCTGGTAGTCGTGACAAATTGTTATAAGCCAGGTATCTGCGGTGTAAAAACAAGATTGTCAAATAATAGTTTTCTGCCATTACATAATATATGTGGATCGTATTTTCTTATTCAATTTAAATACTAAAAGCTAATTTAACCGGTGGTGTATGCTCTGCAACGCACTTAATATACGTTTTATTTTATTTTTAGTATTTAATCAAGCCTTTGCTAATTAATTTGTTTCTCGTTCAAAATATCAGTCATTTTTCTTTTCATAGTTATCTTTTAATCGGATAATCTCTTCAAATATATCCAATAATGTAAAAACGATCACGATTTATTCATAAACATAATACATTGGTAATTAATTATTAATTGTTTTACTCGTTATCATATATTTTATTCTATCATATATTTTATTCCCAGAGTAGGGAAACTAGTGCGGAGAATTGTCAAAAAAAGTGCTGCTCCACCAGAAACGTATATGACAGAGGTGTGGTCTTCTTTATAGATACCCTATTTGTTATCTATAATAGTTTGGCTATAGCGATGCCATGGTTCATGGAAATAGAGGGTTAAATTTGGAACCGTTTGTAATTTGGTATATTGTTTTTGCGTACTTTAATCAATTGAAAGTAGTTTTATAAATTGGGAGAATTTGATGTTAGAAACTTTCAGAAATTGCGTTCATAAGGGTATTTGTTCCACACAAATTTGGACACCTGATATGTAATCATTAAGTTTGGATATCCATGTGGGCCAGGTGCATTGACATTTAAAAATATTATAGAAACGATCATAACTCGTGTCATGCCGGGATTCACACATTTATTATTCGTTACGTTATGTTTTATCTTTAAGAGCAGAAATGATACGTAGTATATAAATATAATAATTTATTTATAATAACACCGTAGATAGGTTCTTTATCTTTCCGAATAAATCATTTGGTAACCGTAACAGAGTGTTGTGGAAAAAATATCTTTGTTGTAAAAAAAGTTCATTTAAAAAAAACAGATGTTGTAGAAATATATGATGAGTAGCTTGTGTAATGTCTAATGTAACGTATTATATAATAAGCAAATGAAAACGTTATTGACTCTGGTATTCTGAAATAATCATAACTATCTATAATATTTCTGCATTATTTGAAGGCTCAAGATGATATGTTCGCCACAGGGGTCTTGTTTTAAACGCAAGGCGCATTTTTACTTTGACTGTCAGTGTCTTATGTCTTGCTTTAAAAATAAAAGAAAAAAAACGTCTTTTACAATTTGCTAACCCTTAACATGTTAATTTATTAAATTCTAAAAGTTTACGATATGATTGGCCTATGAGAAGATTCCATTATTAAATATATCCTGTTCACCACGGCAATTGGTGTTCCTAGCCTATAGTTAGTGGGCGGTCCATTTGGTTACCAATTACCAGGTTATGAATAGCGAAACGTGGGTATGTACGCAATTAGATATTGGTTCCTTTGGTTTTCCGAAGGAAATTTTGTCAAAAAAGGATTTAAAGGGCTCTGCCAAAGTATCCAAGTCCCTATTTTAAACCGATATTGAAGTCCATATATTAGGGCGCACTAGCGTTAATTTGAATAGGTCATAAAAGGATTCTCGGATTTTACAAATACTAGGTTAGCGCTAGCGGGGAGAACGAGAACGCTCCCACCCGTTGCGGGGCCACACCCTTCCCCAGTCGGGGAATATTTGTATATTGCTTGCTACAATTACGTACAGCAACTGACAATCATACTCAGCCTATTGTCTATAATACACACAACAGAAGACGGAGTGCAAGCTACGTATACAAAAGTGTACTTATGTATTACCTATATACCACACTGCATATACTTTAATTTAACTTCCCTATCAGTCAATTAACGTTGAATTTCTGTAGTATAGTAGTCGGTTTGGAATACTGATGGTTGTGCAATATTGTTCGTGTGCCGATTTCACAACAGTATTTTACAATAATGTAGTAGACCTGTTACAGAGATCATCATTATATAAAAAAAGGAAAATTGCCTAAGAAGCTAACACCGTGCAGAAATTATTTACACAAACGCGCGATAACACAACACGTATGTATAGGTATTTATTATAAGATAAGTAAAGTAAGTTAAAGTAAGGTAAATTTGTTGTTAATACCCACACAATTTGGCGAGAGTTAAACGAGTCAGCATGCAAAAACATAAATCATACGCAGTATATAACGCATGTAATTTATTCAAACGTGTTGCTGTAACAACACAGCCTGACACACGAGTTACATTGTTACGAATATTCATAGTATAAGGTTACAGATTTCTTGATACAAAAATGTTAATATCAATGGCATTTTTTAGGATTTGTTGTATACAACATATATTTTATACTAACATAATCTGAAGTTTTGCTGTCTTTGCGAATAAGTTATCTGGTAGCCGTAGCAGGTAGTTTTCGTAAACTATTCTGTAGTGTAAAAAATATTGTCATTAAGTTTTCTCTGCAATGCTATGTTATAAAACAGCATATGCGTTACAAAAACTGATTACAGATTATGTTGTTGTATAATAAAAATAAATACAGTTTAATCTAACATTTTCTCGTTTACTTCATTATATAATACGCTGCTGCTCAACTATGGGAACGTCTATGACGACGGTCCGTCGTCTGTAGATATACCAGTAATTGTCATCCGTATTTTCGGTTTTAGCCATCTCAGGCAAATAAATAAAATCCCTTTTATTGTATTTGTCATTGTCGGTATAGTCATCACTTAATCATTCATTATATAATTTTGAAATGTTGCCGTTAATTGTTTAACGGCAATTTCTATATTTAAATACGTACTTTAAATATTTGTTTTTTGAATAAACAATTTACTATACAGCATATAAGAATTTGCCTTTGACAACTTTATTACCATATATTGATATTTACCACCCCCATCACAGAAACGCGTAGCTGCTGATGTCTGTTTTAGAACCGTTAAATTTAATGTAGATGTATGCATCATAACAATATCAAATTTGCACACAACTTAACAAAACGGGTTTTTGCCGCAAACGAAACTTCCACAAATATCATCATTATTCGATACATTCTCTATTTGTATTAAACACAAACTGAGTAATTTGCCAAATAGGTGTCCTATTGGAGAGAGTCGCAGAACACCCGGGCGTCTTGCAATTAACTACCTGGTCTTGTGTGAACACTAAATTTTACGCTTTACCCTCGCACTTGTGGAAGACAAGTCTAACACAGCGCCACCGAGCATTGGAAACTTTGGATATTGGCGCTATATTGGCGGATAGATAGATAGATATATAGAAGACAGTTTTTGTCGTCGCAAAGCTTCATGCATGACAACCATATAAATATCTTGGTCCCTCATATGCCCTTCAATTATAGATGCCCAGCCGCTGCCCCTCAGTAATGGCCTGCGCGTTGAAATCTCATGTGCTCCTAATCATGAACCACTGGCGACGCCCCTTGATGATGTCGCGTTAAAACCCTCCATATCGGCCAAATAACGTAATAAAAATTTAATGAATACACACTGCATGTTGAAACAATTTCCTTAAGTTTAATAGTAGGTTAAATCTAAACATATTCTCTGAGCTTACCTCTTGGTTAACCAATACTTACTAAATGTGGTGATGTTTAATGATTAATAAATGATGATTAATAATATGAGAATAAATGTGACCCTCGTGCATTATGCATCATGGGCTTGAAGGCAGGATTTGTCTTGTCTAAGCATTATTGACTTAGTTTATTTGTGTACCTCATACTACTTTAAACTATTACTATATAATGATAACTTTGATACTCACAGTGTGATTAGAAAAGGCGTCTTGGCAAATAGAGTTTTAGGTAGCTCAGTCAGTCTGTTGCTATATAGGAATCTATAATATGTTGTTTTAAGCAAATTATTCATCATTCAATCATTTACATTTAGGAATTAAATTTAAACTTAAATGTATCTTCAACATGCAAATGATAAATTAACTACATATTGTTATCCATAGACACACATTAGAGTACTGTTCCACTTAGGACGTTAATGGCGGACTTATTTATGGAATCTCTGGCATTACGGGCTACGACGTATAATAAAAAAAATTAATTGGTTAAAAGAAGCATATATTTATATTGGTTGTAGTTTTAAAGAAAGGCTTCAAAACTAATGTGTAGGCTATTATTAAGGGTATTAAAACTTTATTTGTATCTGCCCGATACATAGAGAGTAATATCATGCACCAGTGATGTAAGTTACGTAGACGTACTTACTGAGATCGATTCTGTTTAAAACATAGGTATGTACCGTACATTAATTTTTTACACGTATGCAATACAAATTTCAATAATCAATACCCATTAAACACTTACACGTAGTTCATTTCCAAAATAATCCCATGGTGAATGCCTGAAAGTTTGTCATTCCTATATCTTCCTATGTCATTCTTATATTAAATAAATGTTTTATTGCTGTTGGCTTTTAGTTTTAAATTTCTGAGGTGGAAGTCCATGCGATGTTAGAATGGTCCAGATTCATAATATCATGGTATAGCAATTGGTTACGGACATTTTTCTATAATGTTTTGGAATGCTAGCAAACTGCGCGCTATCAAAAGTAAGGAACGGAATTTGTTACTTTGATTCCTCTATATACAATTATCCTTGTGTAATGTTCGACAAAATTAGATGTGCGTTTAGTAAGATATGAATAAACTTCAAGGACAACGAAGCTTTTTGAAGTAAGCTTTGCGTAATGCAGTACCCTCTCATTGAGCATAACGTCAAATAGAATGGCTTCTTTTATTTTGATACACGGTATACGCAATGTCGCAAGTCATTTCTTAAAAAATCGTAATAATAATGTTATTGTCTTTGTATATAATAATGAGTCGTGTCTATACTAGCATGGCCATATGGTTCGTCGCTATAGGTTAATAATTCATTGACACAAGGAAATGGTAATATTATAACACCATTTTTTTAAGAATGACTGTATATGACTTATATTATACTAACAAGTATTCAAGTTTCGTTGTCGTTGCAAAAATATTATCTGGTAGCCATGACAGTTTGTTGACGGAAAAGTCTCTGCAGTGTGAAAAAGAAAAGAATGTATTAAATTTTCTCTAAAATTGTATATTTTAAAATAATTTTAAATTACATATTTTATTATATTTATTCGGGTTCTCTTGTTACACAATAAAAATAAATAAAAATGTAACTAATAATTTTTCGTGCAAGAAAATAATAATTTAGCATATCCTCTTTAGCTTCAATAATTGGCTGAATAACATGTATCTAAGGATTAGTGTAGGTATATAGGTAAATACTTTATATCCTAGAATATACACAATTAATAACCAGAATCCTTTAATTTTTTAAATAACACCTGAATTTATGTTGGTTTAACCAAGATTCTGGTCAATAATGACCAGAAAATTATCAATTACTTAACCAGGTTTTATTAGGTATAAGTTAGACAGGCTTATGTTAAGGTAATAACCAATGTACTCCCACGACATTACCGCAAGAACCGAAGAAACTAGCTAAAAAGTACTCTTTCAGAACTGAGTTCTGTGAATCTATTCTGTTCCCCATGGCAACGGTTGTGCCTAGCCTAGTACCATCGCCAATGGGTATTGCCAGAGACACGATCAGCGATTACCTGGACCCAATACTAGAGTGCCCGAACAAAAGCACATTGCCAGAACATATCCAGTCACCCAGGCGCCAATGGTAGCGTTCGATCGTAGTGTGCTATCATCCACGAGAAGTCTTTCAGTCCTTAAGCAAAACGACGTGTTCAGTCGGCACCGATGGCGGTAGGTGCCTTGCAACAAATAAAATTGGGTACAAAGACGACCACCTTGTTGACGAAATGACGGGGACTGTGAAGACTGAAGCTCAAATGATTCTTTCGAGGCTCTGTTATTTCTAGTTCTGAGAACATGTGCGTTCGGCAAGGGGTATGGGGTTGTTATATTGTTTTGTACGCAGAAGCACTGTTTATTATAAACATGGTCACGATAATGCGTAAATAAATCGACTTACAGTTGAGAGAGATTGACCGTCGTGGCAAATAGATTTTCGGATATCTCCATCAGCCCGTTTCTGGGAACGCGTCTAAAATATCAATGGAAATAGTTTAAATATCTTTTGTATTTATTTCAACGTCAAGCTGAGCCAATATTAGTTCATTTCTGTCAATACGATGCTTCATCGAAGTTAAGTTGTCAAAAAGTAATATTCATCAGCTTATAATGAACTTACAAATAGTAGTGCAAGTGATAAAAACGTGTACCTCGCAGAGGCATACGATATCAACTGGTACCGGAATTAACAAGTAAACCTGGTTTGACTCATATTTGGTACCAAGGTTAATTTTGTCCAAATTAAGCTTTCCAATCAAATTGCCTAATGATAACATAAAATACCGTACATGTTATATTATTATACACAGGTTAGTGTTACTTTAATGATATATGACGATATATTTATAATGGTAAACCTGGGTTGCCAATGTACCAGTTGATTTTGGTAAAATGGTGAATGCAACATTCTCACTAACAGAATGCCTTGAAGGAACCGATAAACAATCAATCAAATATCATTATCTCTATGGAAACAACATGGTATATCACCCATTGTTTTAGTTTTATTATTGAGCTTGATTTGTTTTAAGTACATGGACATATAGGCATCTACCCAATAAAATAACGTACACAAAATACACCGTATCTAGTGTGAACCTCCAGGTATATGATTAACTTACATCATCCCAGGGATCTGATGGCTCTTTTACTATATTCAAAATAAAGCCGACATAAATACAACAAACCACAATTACTTCCTAACGTGTTATACTTACAGATTATATAACTTCGAAAGTCCAGTAAAGCTACCAGAATCAAGACGCGTAATAAAATTGCAAGTTAAGTCTCTGTATTTAAACAAAAAAAGTCATGTATCATGTTATATAGGGAGTGTTAACTTTGGAGATGTCGGCGATGACGTAGTTTTGTAGCAATTTCTGTTTAATAACTTAACTTATAGCTACATGATCAAAATATGTTTATCCAATTTAGTTATAAAAAGTTAGAAATTGTTTTGTAAAACTGGTTTACATTTCGCTAGTACTGTTCGGGAAATTCGTTGGAACATCAGTAAGAGATCGATTTGTACAATCAGCGATGAATTCAATCGGATCTCCCCAACATTTACAAATTCCTTGATCTCTGCTGCAAGCATCTAAGAAAGATAAACAATATATACTTTAATGAAAATCTGGAGAAAATGAGATAACATGCTTTCAAACATGGAGTGTTATCCACCCGCATATGGGAACCAGTGGCATAGCCAGAGCTTTGACCATAGAGCCGCGTGGTGTGATGATGTGAAAATGATGTGTCCATAATTTATGTTACAATAGTTAATATATCCTTTCCATAAAACATGGGTGCTTAATATAAGCCTAATAGGTTACTCAAGGTTAAAATGTCACAACGTAACATAACTTGAATGAATAAATGAATTATTATTATTTCGCTCGGCAATGGTAACAACTTCTTCTAGGGGTGCACAATCCCCACACGCACACCATTGGCTACGTCAAGCAGAGTAAGAGGATAGTAGTAGTATACCCCAATGTGTGAATTTGTTGTGTAATATAGAGTGCCTAGATGCAAATTGGTGCTATGTTTTGCAATCTTTGAAATTTATGTTCAAGACATTTCCTTTCTTTCACGTTTTCTGCAAATAATAAAAGTTAGTCAGTTCCCCAAAGTGGCGCCTCTTGAGCCCCTGGATTCACCACTGAAACGTACAATTATGCATTGTTGATATGAAAACCATCGACGATAGTTAAAGAAGAAAAGGTACCTTGAGCAACAATTGCTGAGACGATATGCTGGTCATTTTGAAAAGCAGGAATGAATAAATATAGCACTAGAGGAAATAAATTGTTGATATCCATCGTTGTATAGCTTTTAAAAAGGAATATAAGATAGAAAAAAACATATAAGAAATGTGTAAACCATTCATTTTTTTAGATGGTGTAGCTAAAATATGCAAAAAACTGCGGTTATGATTTTTTAATTGTATCGTTCTATTTGTCACATGATATATAATGGGGTGTTGTACTGACTAGTTTAAACATACAGTACTACGGTATGTGTAACATAGTCAGAACATTGTAAATATATTTTACTTAGCCTATGTTCCAAACTAAATTATCTTTCCAAACCATAAAATTTGCTGTTAAATATGTAAATGGATCGCTTAACAATTTTACAAAAAGTCAAACAACAGGCCAGGCGAAACGCTGAACGATAACATTTCTTCTCTTCAAATTCATGAAATCATCATTTTCAAAGTTTCTGTTGAAGATGCGTTGAATTATTTGGTGACATACACAACTACAGCTACGCAACTACTCTGCTGGAGTAGTGAAAAAAGACAATATAGTATAAAAAATATATAGTATGGATACAAAGTTTTCATATTGGTGACTTTAAACACTGCCCTGTTACACTTACCTGCATTCATAACATTACTTATCAGCTTATGACCAACACGTCTCCGTATGAAATTATGCGATTACTGACCGGATGCCATTATAACTGTTAATAATAGTGCATGCAGTACTGTAGACTAGTATGTGGGAAAGAAGATCGAACCCGGTCAAATTGGTACCAAAACAAACAGGATTATGACTGCTATTGGTGAATTAAATACATTCTTACGCATTCTATTCATTAACGGCAGCTCGCCTTATCGAAAACATAGTGTCATAATTAATGTATACATTATTTACACCACAGACACGTTTCTGTAATATACTTACAGAAAAAAATAGAAGGACATAATTCTCGGATCGGCGAAGCTTATTTCACCCACGATGCACCGAAACCACACACTGGTTTCGCGATACTCTTTCATCGTTGCAGCTAACTTAGAGTACATTTCCGGCAAGTTGGTAACGGAACATTAGAAATTCATAATTGGCATACTAACCAAAATAAAGATAGTGTTATTTGGTTTAGTCATATAACTCATTCGTACTGTACTAAAATTACAATGACAGGTTGAAACATTTGCTATTCTGTAGCATATTCAAGAACTAAGCTAGGCCTATATAAAGGCAATGACTGTTGGTTTATAACTATACACAGAATCAATAGCTAGTTTAAAGTGCACATTTTATTTATATTAAGGTAAGCCTATATCGCATACGCAAAAGTCAACATGGAACATTTTACAACTCCCATATAGATTCGATTGTGATTCACCTAACTTAGAACTAGACTGGAAAAATGGAAACAGAAAACAGAAACTCTATCTTGAATTAGCAATTTTGTAATATAGAAACAATCCAACCCAAGGGTTTGACTTCAGTCCAGCACAGAGGCTGTTTAGTCGTAGGACAAGAACACCACTTTTAAAACCTACAATACAAACAAACATTCCACAACAAATCAAACGAAACAAATATAGACAGAAACATTGCTATGACAAACAAGCATATATACTAAGAGAGTGGAGGAGACAAGGAGATTTATCCAGGATCATGCCTCAGTCGCCACAACAAGAATGGACTAAAGCAACAGTTCAGAGAAAGGTTGCACCAAGGTCATACGACGTCATCACAGAGAACAATCGAAATGTCAGAAGAAATAAAAGACAACTTCGTCAGACAAAAGAGACAATAAGACGTAACGTCCTGACTGAAGACATTCCGACTACTTCACATAAACAACCAACCCACACAAAAAAGTCAAAACACAAAGTCAAACACAAAAACATTTTGACTCAAGTAACAGGAATTGGACGACAAACAAAACTGCCAAGTCACTTGAGAGATTACATGTATACTCTGTAAATAATGTATATTATGTGTATAATATGTTATGTGCGTGTGTTTTACTAAGAACAAAACAAGTTTACTAATGTCAAGTTATTTCACGTATAAAAAGCTACTTGTTTATATTATATCTTGATTCAACAAAGTTAACTTGTTTGAGATGTAACATGACAACTTTGATATACACCCGCATTGGTGATTAGCAAAACTACAAGAAAAGCATGAGCTAAATACATTCTTACGCCTTCTATTCATTAACGGCAGCTTGCACCATCCGATACACTAGATACTGATTAAATGTTTCTAGGTTACGCCCTGAGTAATTAAAATACAAATTTCTTAATTGCATGGTGTGCATACAATACAACACAGGGTGTGCGGGGCCTTGGGTCGGATGGATAGCGGGGCCCACCTCGAATACTGCCAGCCACCCCCTCCCCACCCCATAATACTGTCCTGATACAACATTGTGTGGACTATCTAGGCCACTATAATGTCCTAAGTTAGGCCTAGGCTATAGGCCCTACGTCAAACTGAGCACTAGCTGAACGTTTGCCCGTAAATTGTCATCATCTGACTGCCATTGATTCGATTCAGGCATCCCACCGCAACCATATTTCTGGATCCCATTTTCTTTACCGTTAGTCATATTATCACTAACGGCTAGTTTACTATAATCTTAATAAAAACCTATAGCTTAACTGTCACTGCTAGGCATATGCCTGTTTGTGTTAGGACTAGCCCTACCAACTCAGTGTAACAGTAACTTATATCCTAGCCTAAACTGACACACTGTAGCTAGGTGCTCCAATTACCGACAGAAAAACACTGCGCAGTCTGTCTTCGTCAACGCGCTGTTAGCGAAAAGCCAGTGCTCAAATCTTTCTAGAAAATTATCAAAATCCTCCTTCCCTTCTATAAATTCGTTGATTTTACCTATCATCGCCATTTTCTCGTTGCCAAAACAGTGTAATAGCTTCCAACGAGCACAAGAAACACGCTTGACATGATGGCTGCATGTTTCTAAAAGCAACGTTTCATGTTGAGAGTATTGCATAATATTTTGAGGGTGCATCATACACTTATATTTCTTACTTCATATATCACAGTCAGGGTCTACTCACACGAAAAATGTTACCAATATGTAACCGCGTATTGGTAAGGGTTCCCCAAACTCTTTGAGATCTTTTTACCAAGCTAAGAGTGGTTAGATGCTACCTTAGGTCATTGGAAGTAAATTTATATCAACAAATTATCACTTTTTAGGGTAATCTATCATTATTTCTGAATAATATTGCCGCCCAGCTTGTTGCAAAAGTGGGGTGAATATGCTCACAATCACATTACACCCTTTTCCTAATGTCACTTCTATAAATAATGTAGGCCTATATAATCTTAGCCTACCGTTAAAGTAATTTATTGACGATCGTTCGATTCAATGCCCCATCCGGCACCACCAATCATAATCATTCATATAGGTAACATTTCACACTTGTAATGTGAAATAAGTAAGAAAGGGGCAGACCCCCCCCCCCCCCTCCTGCGGAACAGAGTTCTGCTCAGGCACGTAACCGGGCAAGGATCGGCTATAATCGTATTTCTATGCAAAGCTCATCCGGATTACCCCGGACAATTCGACGTATACCAGAATTTACGTATTTATAGGCCTATACCAAAATTTAAGAGAGTCAAAAAAATATTAGTCGGGCAACAGATTCGATTATCGGCGACAGATTCGGGAAAACATTCGAGTTTAATTCCCGTACTCTCCAGGTCTGCAAGGTTGAATGTTATATCTCATCGTTAATATAGACGTAATGTTATTGATTTACTTAAAATAAATGTATCCCACAATAATATAACCAGCGGA
>JAODAF010641687.1:0-13049 GCA_027574765.1 Molpadia intermedia
ATGATCAGAGCTTCTGTTTTGTGATACTTAGTATAGAAGAAGAAGACATTATGCCTACACTGATTAGTCAATATTCATCTGCAAAAAAGTGACGGGTCAAATGAAAGAGCACGCGAAGCACGCAAACAAATCAGTATTATTGTTATTCCCCTTACTCTTTTTCTTCTTTTTTATGCAGCATAAGTAATTGGTTCTCAAAATTCTTGCCCCCCATTTGCGGACGCCCTTGGACTCTGAAAGTATTGTTATTTATGTCAAAGTACGTGTATACAGTTTAGTTATCGAAGGCAAACTTGTTTCTGGTGAATATTTTCTAGCTTCTGGTCTATGTGGTCTTTATAATGGATGGGGTTTGTAGTTTTGACATCCACGGTGGATACTTTTAGCATTACAGCATTATTACAAAATATAGACATGTTGATAATCACACAGTTGTCTATATAATCTATTTAAGGCGTCTAATAAGAGTCTTTTTCATTTCGTATTTTTGTTTGCCCTGGAGGCAGCGCTGAGGTTCAAGGATGTTTCGATATACTAATATATTCTGGAGCTCATACGTCTGGTTACTTGTACTTGATAAAACTGAAGACAGTAAAGAACCGATGAAACAATATACGAACATATAATTAATGGGCTGCTGCATTCTCAGATATCGGTGGTAAACTCGGTATAATCCTAGTATAAGAGTCCCTGCATCATTATGCTGGTTAACACCAAATTAGCATGATGAACCTTCATCAACATGTCTCGGTGAAACGGGACATAACCCGGTATTAATCGGGATGAATGGTGTTCAGGAACAGTGAAACGTAAATGTAGAGCAAAATGTAAATGTAGAGTAAATGTATGATGTGACATGTAGTATACCCCACATAATGCAGAGTAACTTACCCGGTATACATCCCATTGAATACTTCTTGATTATCATGTTATCCACTTGATTAGTAAATCTAATATAAATAAGTTCAGACCAGACCCCAGTACTATCGCGCGAAGCGTGCGCGGTCTCGTCATGAACCATCAAGTAAATGCCGAAATAATCGTTGCCTTACTTCGGTACACACGTGTACCTAGGATGAGTATTTATTTATCTAATATATGTGTTCGACATCTTTTCGTTATTTGTTACAACCAGTTCCAATGTAAATGCTTGGCTAGGAAATTAACCGTTTTGTTATTTATTTGTTTCCGGAATTTGCGTTACATTGAATATACATATGTCCATTCTTTTCACTTTAATTGAATGGTCACGTGACCGTGTTAGAGTAATAATAGAAGTACTGCTTTTCGAGGGAATTTTCAAAATCAGTATACGAAGACGTCAGTATTTTGTAGAATTTCATTAAAATCAATGAAAAAACTGCAAAAGAATTGTAAAAATTCGGCAATATAGGTAACTGGGTTACACCACTAGAAACGTCAATTAACCCGTTCAGCATCATGACAGGCGAAAAGAATGTTATCTTGTTGAAATAGATTTTAAATTAGTATTGTTATCTGAAGTCGCGTCTTAATATCTATATCACGCATTGAAAGTAGGTCAATCTTCTCTATCAACACTTGGGTTTCTTCTTAAATGAGACGTTTCCACTAGCGTTTGCCTTCATTTTCATTTAAAGAAAAAGAACTGACAAAAGTTAATCATTTTCAGGAACAACAGTTCACATTTCCTGGAAGACGATAGTTTTAAATAACCGTTGTTGGCTCAATGTCATCACACTTTAAGTCTTTTATCTTATTTGGTTTCAGTCACTTGTAGATTGCTTCAATGACTTCGTGGATTTCCCTCACTATGTAACCTACTAAATATATTGATTGGCCTTCTAAGTGTTACTATATTTTTACTTTTTTTTAAATTTTGTTTCTAAATTTTAATACACGCCTATGTGTGTAATTCAAATTTAGCACAACCAATATTACTTCATGACGCCTACTGATATTCCACATCTTTTGGGTTTACTATGAATGTGTGTGTCGTATCATCGTTTATGGTAATATCCGGGAAATCGATTAAATATGTTCGTAACTCTCACAACAAATGTATGTACCCTTCGTTGCTTATAAAGTTATATTGATAACGGCATGTGCTTCAGATATTTAGTACTGTATAATTTCCTTCCTATAATATCTGATCCGTGGTTGATTAGCGATATACAAAGTAGGTAGCCCGAGTGTGCTTATCCCCGTCCCCCCACAGGCGAACCCTAAACTAAAATAACCTTTTAAACTATATTTGTGTAAATTTCCTTTAAACAAACGCAGCATATGTTTGAAGTAAGATTGACATCTTATCCTTCTCGCATCGTTTGCACCGTGATAAGTATTAGCGTCATTCCAAAATAGCTGGCAACCCGAGTCGTCTTGAAGAAAAGAATTTATTGAAATTGTTTCAGGATTACTTCTCATGAAATCAAAGACTTGGAATGATATGGTTAAATGCACCTCCAAGGAAAAGAAAATGAACTTGTTACTAAGATTTATAATGATACCATCAATATCGTAAGTCTCCCCTGGCGCCACGGTAGCTACATAATACATTTAAAGAGTAATTGTATTCCTTCGAATATGAGTACGCTAAAATTATCATTTATTCACATGCGGCAGTAGTTATAATTCACAACTACCACAGACAGAAAATAAAGAATTTTCTATTTTAAAATCTTTGCGAGTTGTTATCATTTAACATAATCAGCACGTGTGTGTTCATAAGATGATTAATGATATGATGTAGGCCTACTATGCTAAGTTATGATATTCAATGGTATTGTGTGATAAACCCTTATAATACGATATGTATGGTACGCTGTTTATGATATGCGGTGAGATGTGATATGCTGTGCAATGATATGCTATAATGCCGTACGTTACATTGTGCTAACTAATGCGATAATGATATACTGTGCTATAATATACTATGTTGATACGTAACATATTATGGTAAAGTTATTATATGGTACTATTGTATAGTGATACGATATGATAATTTTTGGACACATGGTCAAAAGCCTCGTGTATCCGTATCAAATAACATGATGAATTATATGGTATATTAAGATAAGTTTGCTAAGTGGTATCGTATGATAAATAACCTCTTATAATATGATTGGTATGTTATGTCACGTGTGATATAAACTGGCTTGTCATATTGCACGTTATATTGTGCTATAGAATGTGATTGTGTTATGCTGTGCTGTAATGTACTATGCTGAATTGCTGATACGTGTTATATTATGATGTAGTATGATACTATATGATACTTTTCTAACACAGGACCCGTGTACCTGTATCAAATGTTCTTATGTTACAACACCATGAAAGACATTATTGTTCAACAAAACGCACAAACTTACCAACACCATATTTGCAACCAATATTATTTTCATTAAAAACCTCTTTATTATATCTATCTACAAAATAAAACCCTCGTCTGAAGAAATACTTGTAATGCCTATATTTCTTATTAAAAAGTGTGCTCAAACTATTTGCGTATATGGTTTAGTGTATATGTGTTTATTATAATTAGTATGTTAAATGTAGCAATGAGCAAAACGCCTATTTGTGGTCTATAAACCGTCGAGACTAAACCGTCGAGTCTTGACGGTTTATGATCAACAATAGGATGTCAATTGTTGTTGTTCTTATCCTACAAGCTGATATTGCGTGAAAATCATAATTATTTTACTACGTATAATAATAATAACTTTATTTACCAAAACTTTAATATAGGGATGAATACATCTTTAAAGCTAATACAAATTAGTGGTGCTTCTGGTTACAAAACAAGGTGGCTGTCGTGCTGACGTCAAACACGTGATTGGGAGAAAACAACTAGACCGTATCCAGGCATTCAATACGTACTCCTCTTTGTTTCTGCCAAAATACGTGTCGACCACTATAAAATCCCAGACGACCGGCAAGTCTCATATGACAAATCGGCCAGAAGGGGAAAGTGGATTGCCAGTTGCTCAATTCGTTATGTCAATTCCTGTTGTTTTCAGTGTTTTACCGAAGAAGTAGCTTCCCTACCTTTCGTCTGGCCTCTTGCTCCATCGTCCGTTTATATCTCAAGTAATATCCCAGCATAATATGACCGATTTGTTTCTGTGCATCACTGATGGACTCTGTGGGGACGATGTCCTGTGACACAAAACTTTCAGGAAAAGTTTGAAAGCTAGTTTGACATAATCTTGGATTTCAAAGTAAATTTGATCATAGAGATAGAGATAGAGAAAACAATATAGAATTACAGAGAGTATTTGTATTAGGTTCTTCTGATTCGTCAAACCTAATAACTTAAAACTAACATGATACGATTTTGTAATAAAACCCTGAATGGTTATCTTGTGTGTGCATCTGTTTTTTACACGTAATATAAGAACATTTAACCTAATATCCTAATACAAGATAGTGGGCTTCTGTAAATCAGACTTGTAGTGAGGAAATATGAATATGTACCTAACTAGAGCAGTGACGGACTAAAGTAGTGAGGGACTAGAGCAGTGACGGACTAGAGGTCTTAAAATTTTAATTTGTATTGGCATATTAAGAACCCACAGGATTACACTTCGCAACCATAAGTATGATAACATGGAAAGAAAAATCACGGTCAATATTGCAATAGGTCCTTACAGCACATTACATTTAATAATATAGGACAATTAGGACAATTAATAAATTTGAGCCAAGACCACAATTAGAACATCGTGAACATTTAATGCAACATTTGAAAACTTCGTATACATGTTTCACCATGTAGCGTAAAGCCAAATCAAACGCCAAAATAAAACTACTATATCTGAAACATGGATGCTATAGGCTAATTAAAAATAGCCCTTTCTGAATGTGAGTTGATCACTTAAACGCAATAGACAAGAGACCTCCATAAGCAACTCAAGTTAACGCACACCGTACCGTAGATCATCAGTACGCCGATTTAAGATTGTCGATAACATTAGTTCTAATCGTTACAATTCATTGGTTCATGTATAAGACGTAAAGGCGAACCGCTGTTTCACAGACATAGTAAGGTTCGTCCGCGTGTAAGAAGACCTGGATGGTCTAATGTTGGTATATCAATTGCAGCCGTCCAAAGTGCGATAGTAATTTGGTTAAGACAGTCGTCACAAAGTGAGAAGAAGTTGTGGCGAACCATATATTAACTTCTGAAAGGTGTAGGTTACTGGACAGGCATTTACCCGTCAATTAACTTTGTCCATGGAAATTATTTTGAAGATGCTGATTTAGACTTTAATCAAATTCTCCT
The DNA here is from genome assembly GCA_027574765.1 of Molpadia intermedia. Lineage (NCBI taxonomy): Eukaryota > Metazoa > Echinodermata > Holothuroidea > Molpadida > Molpadiidae > Molpadia > Molpadia intermedia. The sequence continues at coordinate 5,264 of JAODAF010641687.1, forward strand.
GAATAGTCTTTTTACAAATGATAAATTGTATAGATTAAAAATGTGTTTTGCAAGAACAAAAATCAAACCATCGGTCACCTTGTTATTCAATGCCTGATAGCCTATGATATCTGGAAGTTATATTAGTAAATGAATAGAAAATCTACAAGTTAAATCACGAGGAATCGTGGAAAGTGGATACCTTACTTTCAAATGCGTTGATTTGGGGGAGAAGCGAGGAACATGCATTCCCCCACTTTGTGGCCTGAAGCTTTGATCTCTAATCATAATACTAAAATATTTCTTCCTAAATCCTAGAGGACTAGATTGAAATCAGCAACGTATATAACGATTCTTGTTAGATGCTCTACTATATATTTATAAGAATGTGATTTGGTCTACTCGTATTAGAATACTGAACAGTCAGAACAAGCAATACAATGTGGACGTATATATTAATACTCCGTACGTAAGAAGTGGACCTTTTATATAACTACTTTGACCGACAAATTTAAGTTCGTTAGATTTTGGGAAATATTCAAATTATTAAATTCAATTATTTGAACATAACTTACCATGTTATTCTGTTTGCATACAATTTGTTATGTAAACACGTTTTAATGAGTGAAGCAGTAGATTCACCTTCCAATGAAGGAAATAAAGGCGGTCATCCTTTAATCTAAGGATCGTGGGTTCGATTTCAGAGTTAAGTCTGGAACGTTGTGGCAGATGGGTGACGAACAATGACGTAATCTATGTGGGTACCAATATCATCTATACATCCATTACTATTGGGGTGAATCCATGGAGAATATAGCTTTTTTGATTGGTAATTCTACTATATAATTCATACCTAAATATATATAAGATGTATAATATCCGCATAAATATTCTAATTGAAATCCATTTTATATTTCCAGTGTCTGAGGCTGATCCAAGGACTGTGAAACTTCACAAAGATTTATTTCATACCTATCACCAGGAGGTGAGGCCAGTCATCAACTCCACTACTGTCATTCACCTCAACTTCCAATTCTTCATCTTCAACATTCTAGACATGGTAAGCCTGAAATCATGAAATTCCTTAAACGCTGAACATATGGTCATGCCTACATACATTGAATTAATATATATATATAATATGGTATACCTTCCGGTAAAAACATTACCGAAATGAAACCCGTCAGCCCGTATTTAAAATCGACTCTCGACTATTCGCTTCAAAACCACGGTAAATAAGTTTAACTCGATGTATACGTCTCAATGTCAATGTATGTAAATGAACCCACTGAGAACTCCCCACACATGACCTATTAACCAACGTTGACACTGATGATATACAATCTGTGTTGACATTGACTAGCCAGCTAGCGGCCATATTGGATGTGACCAACACTGATATATTTATAACTATATCTAATGCATGAGCAAAGTTAGTTATTCTTGTGCATTGCATCCGTTTTTGGCTAAAAGATATTTTTCTTAATTTTAGCATATACGCTATTGAATGGTCTATATATGTCTCGAGTTTGATGTTTGGTTGAAAGAACGAGAGTAAATGCTAAAATTATAGCTGACAATCTACGGAATAGCGCATTCAAAGACTTAAAGCGAAGAAAGACTTAACTCAAACTCACGGATATATTTTTACAGGTAGGGGTGTGTACACACTCAAATGAAGTCGATCACATGGAGCTATTTTGATCATGCTAGTCATTTTAAGCCGACTTTTATTAAAATACTATTAAATTACTAATAAGGTGTTGCTTCGTGTATGGATTATTTGTTTTTGTGTTTGGCAGTTATATACTTGTCATGGTAAGACCTACCCAGGTTATATTTATGTGGGCGTGCAATTATATGTATATATTTCCCCCTAAACACCGCTATGATAAATCTCCGTCGATCTAAAAAGAACTACGGAATATAACCATTATTTCTCGTTGCTCCCAGATCTTTAGGACTCACACATTCCACAAGGATAATTATTTTTGGTAATCTAAACATCAATTATGACCAAATCAACACAAGGGGATTTTATCAACTTGATGGTTCGTTGGTTCGATTTGACTTACATTGGATTAAATATATCTTATGTTTTGACAACTGCGAAGCAACGCTGTGAAGATACATGAAGAGTTATATTGCCCTATATGCATAATAAACATTGTGAAAGGTGAGAAAGTAATATTCTTTCTGCGAATGGACGAGAATGTTTAGCTCTTTGGGAGTAGTAAATGCGAGTGTTTTAACGTTAGAAGAGCTAAAGTAAGCTAAGTCCTAATGAAAAATAATGCGATGTACTGATTACTATAGCTGTTACAGCAATTTGATCAAATGTTAATCTATATCGAATTCAGCGTACCAAGTACACTCTATAGTACCCGGTGTTATAAAATAGATATTGTTTATTCAACAAAGACATAAATTAACTTGACTTGACGTCGATAATTAATAGTTAACGAAACGTGAAATCGACCACTACTGTATTATAGCATCAAATTGGATACAAGAATGTGTTTGTGATATGTTGACCGCAGTCCTGATGATACACTACAGTATATATGTGACTGAATAACACCATAATAATATGTAATAGTACCAAAAAGGTCGCAGAAGATGGATGTTTTCTAACATATTCTTCAAGCTAAGCCGCTTTGATATCGTGGCCAATCGATATCACGATATATCGCACACTACTACTTTTGACAATAATAACTCGCTGAAATGTATCGGCATTACAGATGCTCCTTAAGTAAATATCAGACTACGAGAGATGATGAAATGTCTTCCCAACGGGTTCATAAACTTGACATTCAGACACTCGTCTAACTGTATTATTGAGACGTTACCAAAAGGATTTAGATATTCTTGTTCATAGAAAATTCATTTTGCATCAATCTATCTAGATATTGCCCGGATTGCCTAGCGGATATTTTCGTAGTAAAAAAGTGTTCGAGCTACCAACTGGAATATCTTAATTAAAAGTGACACGACGGTAAAGCAGCGAACTGGATCAGCAGAATGATGATCGAGGTTCGATCATTTCCATGTTGAGAAATTATATGTAGTGAAAAGAGTTACCTGCATATTATAAAATATACGGGTTTTTACTTGAAACAACAATGAGCTAAGAGAAGTTGAAGTTATTAACGTTAATTACTAAAAGTGACAAGAGAGCGACGATATCATAGGGAATCATGTCAGCCCAGAAAGCAAGAGCACAGTGGAGACGCAAGTCAATATTGTCGTGAAATTATGCCAGGATTGATGAAGTATATGATCAAGAATAATGCTACCGGTATGTGTGACATAAATGAGGAGTTTTCAAGAAACTGTGTATTTAAGAAGCAGTTACGGTACGCTGCCAACTTAAATATCTTCATTAATTAAAGTGATTTGAAATAGACGGTAGAGCAGCCCCGACGAAGTTAGAGATTCGCCGATATATGTTTAGACGATATAGTGTTCAAAATGTGCGTATGACTAATACTGGTGTTGACTTAATGGCACAAATCGCATATCAATAATTTTATTGATAGATAAAATGTTTTTAGCAACGCGCTGATGAAGTGACCTTGGTGGTTGTCCACCACTCTACGCCGACCATTTTGATATAGGGATACCTTATTTGTTGCTTTAGAGTACATTATTCAAGATAATTTTCTTGCACCCAGAAATCATCTAAGAATATAATGTAAAAGTATACAATTTGCTTGACACACTAATATTATCATATTCTCTCTTTCATTTACTTTAAATAGATCGTCCTCGTATTTTCTTTCGCCGGCAGTTTGAGCGTAGATTCGATTTAAAGATAATGTTCGCATTGTCCCAAAGGTCAATAGGGAGGACGCCGTCCACTGTCCAAAAATGTTTTTAAATTGCATTTCTCCTCGAATCCTCAGTTTTCTAGTTTATATAAGATTAACTTGTCAGTTTTATTTTGAACCAACTTCGGTGACGTCATATCAATACAAAACGTTATAGCAGTTATGCCATTCTGACGGACATATTTGGATTGAAATCCTCTCAAACGAGAGGCTTTTTCGAGAATCGTCATTGAGCTACTGCATCTTCAATTTTACTTCCTTTCATCTGCATATTGTTCTACGTTCCATTCTATTGTTCCATTATTTACGGGATAGCTGGGAAGAGTATGCAAAACTCAAACGTGTTATAAAAACAGATAATTTGTTGGTGTTTTGTTATAACGATATATCCACTATCCAAATATGTAAAGTTGCTTATTAAATTATGGGAATGTAAGGTCCATTAACTGACCCTTTCCCCTACCACAAATAATTAAATACCATATCATCTTGTACCGGGTATTATCAGACCACGATCGGTATATACAAACCTTAAACATTCAGGAGAAAACAAAACATCGTGTGTCTGGAAAGGTTGGTCTCTCGCTTTGAATGGAACATGATCCAAACGTCTAAAAGAAAATAAAAACGTATTACTGATTAACAGCTCATCGTTGTCTGATTAGCAACTTATTAGAAAATATATGTATGATTACTCTGCAATAATCATGTAAATGTAAAATTGAGATAATTATCGGGTTCAAATGAGAACAAGGAACAAAGAATATACGATTCATTTGATTTAATAACCCATTCCCACCCTTACAAAGAGAACAATATAAAATGAATGAAAGAATAAAACTTAGAAGAAGGTTACTCTTCGTTGGAATAGATAGTAAAGCAGTAAAGCAACTGGTATAATAATGCAGTCTTAAACGTACTAGCATGACTGCATGAGCTGAATATCTGGTTATAAAAGTGTTAAATTTTGCTTATATTTTGGTAGTTTACTTTCTAGAACAAACTAAACTTGAGTTTGCCATAAACCAGACTCCGTGTTAACCCATCCTCAACCATTCTATATCATTGTTTATTTAGTAAGCACAATATTGTTCTTGTGCATCTTAAGTAAATTAATACTCAATCAGTCGCTAATTGTGGCATTCCAGACACACCATCGTGGATTCACATGCACTTTTCGTTATCATGAATTTAAATAATTTTAATAAATCGTGACAGTTATATTGAACTATAAATCTAAATTTATTACATGATTAATCTTCTAAGTATATATAACTATAACTTGGTGATCTTGCTTTAAATGAATTCTGTAAATCCTTGATCTAAACTAATCCACCGCGGGGTGAAATTCACTTTGAGATTTAATCCTATCCTTGAGTCTAGTTATTATTTTCTTGTAATTACATTTTTCTTCTCACAGGACGAGAGGTCCCAGACGTTAAGTTGCTCTACGTGGCTGACACTGGTAAGTTAAAGCAATTGTCCGTCAAACAGAATCAGTTTGAAATGATTTTTAACATTGCACCCAGTAAGTTTTAATTTTACGTTTAAATTATGGCCAATTACATATTATGAGAGTATCTTGAAAGACACTCCTTCGTATGCCGCCGGATTACATACAACATAGCTTATACAAGCGTCTGTCTCATTCCATATATATATTGCTTTTATTCTACATTATTCTAATTATGTCAGTCGTTCCTTTGCTGACGGGCCTCATGACTACGGAACACGCTAATAGACCCTCCTAATTGCACATTAGGTGTATAAATTAAATTACAACCGTTTAATATTGTCTACATCCCACGCATCAGACATTGTGCTCTAGATGCTGTATTATTATTATAATTATTAAGTTAAGTGCAATAAGTTGGAGGAAAATTAGCAATGCTAGAGAAATAAGACTCCCCGCAAATGTAATGTGAAGGAGGTTTACATGTACAGGTTGATTTATTCAGGTTAAGGTTTATAATTCATGTAACTTGTATTTTAGTTTACCCACCTGACCTGTATGTACAGGTTCATCACTCCAGGTTAAGGGTTACACTTCTACCTGCCACTTGCAGTTTAGTTTACCTTACATATAGATAAGTCCTTGCAGATAATGTTTGGGAATTTTATTTCCATTTAATGTTAATGCACGATACTATTATGAAACACGCTATTCAGAAGTATGAAATATGTCATAATGATAAAAGTAAAGATTCTGCCCTGATTGACTATTATTAGACGTAGTAGGCTACAGTATTACAGGTAAACACCGCATACGTTGAGCAACTCGCACATCAACAAACGATTAATAATAGTGTTGGTATTAATCAGTTGGATGCTAAACGCCCCATAGTAGTCACAATATACATATCTGCGTCTTTGCATTACGTACCAAATTTTGTTTTAATAATCACAATTCACGACATGTTGCATGGATACATCATAATAAACATGGACGACCGACTTTGAATCTTCAATCAAATGACCCTTGCAAATGACAAGTACCTACGTCGTAGGTTTTTGTAATGCGGTTATTTGGCATATTAATGAAGCTAAATATGTCTTCAAAATCCTCATCAAGAGGATTATGAAACCGTTTATATTTACATTTAATACAATATGACCTTTCGATTACATGCTCACTGAACATTAATTTAATAAACAATACTGGCTCATATGGAAACGTTTGAGCACGATTATTGTATATATTTTATGATATTCTAATTTCTAATTACCCACATACGATTTAACAGTGGTATATCCCATTTCTGAGTCGCACAAACGCCTCAAGCGCGAATCATGCTCACTCTTGTATAATCAACATTCAACATGATTTCATTGCGGCCGTGTAGGTCTTTTCTTTTCGTCAATCACACAATTACATACGGTAAGTTTCGACAAATCACAATGGCTTTTAGATCAATGGAAAGGGGAGGAGCCATAATTTATCTTACAGTTTAAGGTTGAACCACGTCAATCACACATATAGATAATAAACTATGTGGATATCATTGAACTGACCTCTGCAGCGTAAGCAAGTAAACACTGATTGATATTCACACACAGAGTAGCGTACAATAAATCCAAATTTGTGTTAATAGGTCCAAACAAACTGAAGTGTATTGCGCCCCCGGTGTATTTTTAGACGAGGGAATTTCATACAAACAATCGAATGTCTATGCGATCATCAATGAACGTATATATGGTAGATTAGAGCATGTTGTTTTGTGTAGAACAATTGAACGGTATACTGTGTTGTTGTCGCTTAACGTTACTAATTAAAATCTAGGTGAAGTACAAATTAATAGCTGTATAACGTCAGGTCCTATTTAATACATGTGAGTTATGTATTTACCTCATAGGCTACATCGTTTTTGACAGTGAGTTGTCACAACAATCAGCCCTCGTGGTTCTATACTCACCGTTGATATGCATGCAGAGCCACTGTGCTCTTCTGTTTACAGCGGCTCCACGTGACTGCACAGATTTATGCTCTTAGTGGCTCAGAATGCTGGTTTTTGCACATAACATCTAAAATCCAACAGCCTGGGAAGTGCCATTTCCTGCAATCTATGAGTAATTTTTAGCAAAAAAACTATTCGCTTTTTTTTCTGTGTTCTTTGTTGAGGGGCTGAAGTATGCTTCCACCGCCATTGAGGAGAAAACTTTTTGGTTCTCTCATAGTGCATAATCACCAGATTGCAACTAAGGACCCTCAATTATTTAAAAATTTCTCAAAGCGAAAGTGTTAATATTTATTTATTGTATAACTTTATCCGCCTTAATTAAAAACGTAAATATAAGAAAAAATAAGAAAATAAGAAAAATATAGCACCAGATTGCATTTAAGGACACCCCCTCCCATTAGACCTCTCCCAAGGACGGCGTTCATAAAATATAAATTTTAATAACAACCTCAGTCGGGATTGTTTGGACCCTCACCCTACGGAAAATCCTGGATCCGCCCCTGAGAATACTATAAT
>JAODAF010641798.1:0-20530 GCA_027574765.1 Molpadia intermedia
ATTGACAAACATTTTTTTCTTTGCCCTTTTTCTCGCAAAATACGCATATTTTTACGAATTTGACCTTTGACCTTGGGGTCAGATGTAGTTTGACATGCTGATTCCAAAAAACAACACAACAAATCTGTAAGCTTTAAACCACCACAAAAATTTGACCTCTGTTAATTTCGCATGCAAAGGTCGCACAGGGGTCAACCAATTGACACTTTTGATCGAAAGGTACCTTTGACATCCGAATATGGCATAAAAAATTTAAATATCCAAAAAATTCCATGAGGTCATCGGAGGTCAAAAGTCACCTGGAAGCGGGTCGAATATTGGATTACAATAGCATAACTCCCAACTCTAACGGACATATCGTTCTCAAGTTATTGCCAAAATACTAGTCACTAATTGACCTTTGACCTCTACCAAAAACAGCAAGGTTCTTGTACGCAATATGAGGAACCTACATACCAATTATTAAGTCTCTACCATGTTGCACTTCTTGAGTTATCGTGTTTACAAGCAAGGGATCACAAACACACACACACACATACACTCACACCAGCATGACTGCAAAGGTTAAGATTATCATCGAAACTAAAAATGATTTCAAAGTTTACATTTGAGCACCCAAAGTCTCACTCCCTCTCCCATAATGGCCCCACAATATAGTTTCAATTATTGATTGGCATCCCAAGTGGCAGCACCAGAATTTTGTAAGTGGGGGGAACTTGGGGGGAGGCAAATTTGTAGACCTACAGTACACATGTTAAACCTGTGTTATAGGCTACTGTAATCGCTATTATTATGACCCTCCCCCCCACACTGGGTGCCCCCCATGAATAAATCCTGGAATTGCCACTGATATAATCCAGTGTACGGATACTTTACCTTGTATTGACAAAGAGGATAATTTTTCAACAGGTAATCTTCTTGGCTTCTTACTTTCAAGACATACTCATTAACAGCATGTGAGTTGATTCGTCTTTTCTTTACTACTTGGCTGATCAGACTGTCAGGTGTGTCATAAGCACCAACCTGTAGAACAGTGTTTGTGGACTGTACAAAAGGAAAACACAGATTATATCAATTCACTCATATAAAGTTAAACCTCTTTCACCACACTCTTCACAACACTGCCTATTTTGGTGGGTCAGTACTGTTATAGAGTTACTACTGGTAACTAATATATAAGGAAGAAATGCTTCTTCTAAAATATGTAGTACAGATACATTGTTCAGAATTGATATTGGCTAACTTCATGATCTCCATCAGCCAGAAAAAACTGACTATTGCAACTATTTTAGAGCCAAACATTTAATGTAAATTACCCCTTTAATCATATAGCATTCGAATAGGAATTTGATATCTATTGAATAGTGCTGTTTATATCAATAGAGGGGGTGATTGACATTGTATGTTGTTGACAGTGTATGTAATACTGTATGTGACAAGTCACCAGACTTTTTACCAGGCTACAGGTCTCTTCCTGGTTAAAGGTTATTTGGGCAGTAAGTAGCTATCGATGATGTCATATAAGTTATTAGGGGAATTGACAATGAGGAAGAGTGTCAGATCTAATTCCATTGAACTAAATGATAGTAAATAACCAACAAACTGTTTACATTAGTAGTGTAATACTACTGTACACTGTTAACATACAGCTAGTTCAGTATTAAACATACAGTATAAGAAGAACAGTAAATGACCCATGTTCAGTAGCATAGCCTTTTGTGGGCCGTGGGGGGGGGGGGGGGGGGGGGTGGTGGGGGTACAGTCCGGTTTGCCAGAATGTTTGATAGTGCAAATTCTCGCATTTGTAAACATATATATATTACTGAATGCAACGAATTAGAAAATATTGCATGTTCCATTGTCGGTTACTGCAATTCATTACGTCATTGGATGTTAAATATTTGATATGTGGTTGAATATAGAAAGCTAGAATTCACGACTGGACGATTCCTTACCAATTATTGGATTGCAGTTTAAAGTTCGAATATAATTTTAATAATTTTAATTGCATGAAATAACTTACATTAATAAATTTCAACATTTGCTTCTGAATGTAGATTATGGGCCTAATAAAGAACTTCTATATGTCACATCACAGAGGATATTTATACTTAACCCTTAAGGTACAGCCCTATATCTACAGTGCAACACGTCTTTACTTGTTGACGCGGAGCTCGTCACTGCGCTACTAACCGGCTTTTTCGAGCATGTACCCGGGTTGCCCTAGCGTGAAACTACGTAACCCCGGAATGTGCCCACATGATACTCCGCAGTCGTCATGGCACATTTTCCCTCAGACCAGGCATGCATATCTTTAAACTGTACGGATGTCTCCGTCTGGTTTATGTCTCGGTCAACCATAGGACGACTAAATCAGTTAAATGAATGTATAGCAGTTTCGATGATATAATAATTGTAAATTTCTCATTAAATTTAATAAAATGGTATATGCAACCATATAGGCTATAATTGTTGTTGAATTATCATGTTTACGAAACCATTGTTTCAAACGTGTTTTAAGTGACTGGCTGAATCCGTGGCAAGGTCAAGTTTACTTTCTTTTTTAAGCCATGGCTTTCTTCTTACTTTGCCGACAACTTAATTTAGAAACCGTAAACTTAGTGAATATTCATTAGTAGAATGTTGTATACTACGTACGGTAATGAGTTGTTTTTATCACTTTTAATTACTGTATGTCGCTGTGACGTCATGTAAGCTTACAGAGATTACGCAAATAGACTCGTATGATCTCGGTCGTATTGACATGGAAAAAAAATCGAGGGGCCACCGTATAGCAAATTCACCCTCTTCGATTTTCAGATTCTCATACCAGCAAATTTGTTTTATAGACACAAAACCACCCACCAAACAAAGATATATAACATAATTGGAATCAAAATGATAGATTTTGGGGGAATTTGATGGGATCATATCCAACCCAAGCATGCACAGCTTATCGTGTGTTGAAAGGTTTCGGGAATATATGTTATAAGGTGACCCGTCTCTGAGTATTACATTATATCTCCTACAAGGACTAACCTATCAGCATTGCTTAAAATATAAAGTACACGTTGTCATACCAATGCAAACCCTACTTTAACAGCACCATCATATAGTGTGGGGGACAATAGTATCTATGATAGGCATTAAGAGATAATTGATTTACTCTGTCATGCTTGTTTTAAGCTTTGATTAAATATTCATATTATAATAGATATGACTCAAGTAATAATAGCATGGTAATAATAACAATAACAGCAGCATCACTAACAAGAATAACGGTGTATGCTTCACTGCTCGCCTAAACAAATTGCCTCGTGTAAACCAATGGCGCAGAAAGTGTGGAGGACAGCCCCCCACCCCTCTACCCACTCTGTCCATTTACAAATAAAATACAATATTGTTAAACATGACCGATTTTTCCGGTATATGAAGTATAGGGAGGTAAAGGAGGCGTAAACCCTCACCATAGGTCGCACGTTAATTCACCAGAAACATCATTCTGTCGCCCCTTCCCTCCCATGCTTTTAGGTTTTACAGCATACAGCGCCCCTCCCCGCCCCAAGCCAATTTGTTTTTGGTATAGTGACGATTGGTCCAACTCGATTCCACCCTGGTACCATCGCTTCCAAAGAACCTCCTACGCCAATATGATAAGACCCACCCCTCCCCCTTACTTGCCAACTCATGAATGTGTGATCAGTGACATATCACTCAAAGTACCTTAGATCATTTATGTTATATATCTTAAATATAGACGGCAAATGTCATCGAACCAACGCATGTCGAATGTTCTGATAAACTAATCACAGCTGGCAGTCTACGTGGAGGCATGTTTAATACCCTAATGTGTTTACATAGTATGGTGGTAGATACCTGCATGCGCATCGTCGTTATACATAATATATGAGGTCCATCACTATAGGCATCATATGTTATATACCACCCCCGTGTACTCGTCTCTCTCGGGTCACCCTAAGTCTAACATGTTTTTTTTAAGAATCTGATACATGACCTATCACTTTCCGCGAGTTGAACTTTGATGGAATGGAGAAAGAATTTTGATTTTGTGTCATCTGGTACACATTGTGGTATTAACTGGGATAACACTAACAGCACTTCGACATTTAGGATCGATTGCGTTGATAATCACCATGCCTAAAATGTTCGTTGGGTGGGATAACAAAATACACCACCCTACAACGGTTTGAACTGTATCGAATTGCTGAAGTACGTTTGATCTTGTTTTATCTGTTTTGCACGTCGTTTCAAAGTTGATAACAATATATATTCACTTGCCCTTGCGCTCTTTATTAAGATAAATGAATCCAAGTGTGTTTATATTAAACCCTTCCTGTACCAACTCGGCAGTTCTGGCGATGGAGGAGAGCACTTTCCAGGCCGGCATTTGTTCCAGTTTTGCACTCTCTAAACTGTTCGGTACAGGAAGGGTTAATGAAAAAAAGCAAAATAGACAGTACCTGTGTTTCACTGTAGAAATTCGAAAAGATAATGGTATAATCAGTACAGGTTCTGTGTATTGGTTAATTTCTCCATTGACTTACACACTAAATTCGCTATTTCAAATGGCGGAAACAGGATGGTCAGATGGTAGAAGTTCACTGTTTGTTTATGGTACGCCATATTTGAAAGCTGACAAGCTATATATTCATGGAACCTAAAAATTAGCATAGCATGACCGATTCCTGCTTTTGCTATGAGAGGTGGAGGTTTAGGAAGGTACACCATACCGCTAAGAACTGCTCTGCCGGAGTAAATTCCGACACCGATTTGGTGACAAATTCCTAAAATGGTTTAAATCACCTTAAATCCACACCATGTGTACTTTGATTCTTCAACATCAAACTATATAAAAAGGATCACGATCTCTGCTAACCGGTACTAAAAATCATCTAAAATAAATATTTTAGGCCCTTTAACCGACGGCAACATTTTGGGCGGATGAAATTTGGTCTAAAGGTGGTGTGCTCCCTTCATGCACCATGTCGATGGAGGAGTGCATACGCGTCTTTACAGAGTCACACGAAGCACGAAACTGGCGTAGCTGCCCGCCTTTTGAACAGGCAGACAGGTACCGCGGTTGCCAACAACCTACGGATTCCTCGTTGTGCCATGAAATATCGAGATTACAAACTGACCGTCGATTCTCTGGTTTTGAACTGTCTAAAGTGATTGGTACCACAAGAGAAGGTTAATATGGATGAACGTATAGGCCTATACTGCGTTAGAGCATTAAGCTAGGATTCAATAAGTACGGATGCGGATACGAAGTGCGGCATGCGAAAAGGCTGTGCGGATGCGAACGTACGGTGACTTCATTTATACGGATACGGATGCGAAGAAAAGTTCTAGACTTCAGCGATTTATGCACACAAATAAATTCCTAGTAATTCAGATGTGCATGCATTTATTTATCAAATTTATTGATATGAAAATTTGCAATAGGCAGTCATGACAAGACCTTAGTTACCGTGTGTGTGTTATTTTATTAAAGCTATGATTCCATTAGTACGGATGCGGATGCGGATACGGATGCGGATATGGAGCGCGGATGCGGACGTTTATGACTTCATTAATAGGGATGCGGATGCGGAGAAAAAACATATACTTTAGCGATTTATGCACAGAATAAATTCCTAATAATTCAGATGTGCAGGCATTTATTAATCAAATTTATTGATATATGAAAATTTGCAATAAGCTGACATGACAGATCCTTAGCTAACTTTTCAAAACAAGTAAAACCTCACAACTCGACCCGAATATTTGCCCTATCCGATATTTGTCGACCCGATGATCTGGTGACCTATATCTGCTTGTTGACCTATCAGTTTGCTTAAATGTCAATTAGTGAAGTTTGCTGAAGTATGCTTGCGCGTAAATACACGTTTATACACGAACATGTACATTTTTTCACAACCGGCGCTCAACAAAAAAACATGTCATGACGTCAAACGGCGTATGCGGATAGCAACCGCATTCCGTACCAATCGCTCCAGAGAGCGATCGGTTTTTCCGCTTCCGCACAGGATCCAAAAACGCATCCGAATCCGTACAGATGGAATCACTCCTGTGTAAATCCTATGGGAGCGATTTTTGCCGTATCCGCATCCGTACTAATAATGGAATCCCATATTTAGGGACCTTGTGAGTAATGTCTGTGATGAGTATGTCAGATATGTCACACTGAATTATGTCAACTGTATGAAATCCGTAAATTCCGTTACTCTTTCCTCGCAATTATCCAGTATTTGGATATTAGTCTTGTTATCTAGAATATTCTAATTGTTTGTAAGTGTCTGTATCCCTATTGTTTCAAATCTACAACATTTTAAAATTTCGGCTGTTTAAGCAATTTAACCCAACATTTACTCTTGTATAACCTCTCCCGTTTTAAGTTGGCCTTATGAGATTGGGTTATAAGATTTAAACCTCCCTACAATAATTCGAATGACCACGAGCCTTGATATATACAATTGGTTATCAAACCCAGTATGTCATTAATAGTGACTTGTCCATCCCTCGTGCTCGAATAAAGCCGATCGTTTGTGAGCGTGCGGTTAGCTATTATGAGTAAGCCCTAGAACGTAGAAATTCCGATTATTTATGTATGAATTCAAACATGTTAATCGTTTATGGTATTTTAAGCTTATAATTTGTACTTTTAGTGCAATATAAATTACATAAAATATTATTTACATTAATACTATTAATTATACTATTGTAATTAATAACAGAGTAGGATGCACTCTTCCAGATTGTTTCCACAGCGGTATCATCTAGGATAATGTATGATTACACTTCAACATTTAGGAGATGATCCTCATGTGTTGATAATGAAGATGAAATTTCACTCTAGAGTTCGCACCGTTGTTATTACGATCTTTGTTTTAGACACAAACATGTTTAGACAACCTTTCCAAGCGTCGGTGCTGTCTTTAGTGGATTAATGAGAGGAATTTATTACGTAAACGATTTGAAGTTCACAATCGAAACATTTCAGAACTAGTTGGATTACAGTTTACTGGTGTTACCAGGGTCAATATACTTTTAACAATTAAGGATACGCTCCAATTTTTGACCGAAGCCGAGTTACAGGTGCAGTGTCTATGACCAGACTATTATGTACAATATTGGCATCGAAATACACCTCAAATACACTTTTAGCAGTATAAAGATACGAAATGTTACCCCTGCAGATTGTCGAAAGGGTATGTCACATAATATTTTCCTAATCATTAGACAAAACCGCACACATGTATAGATACACACATTATATGCTCATTCGTGTTAACATTAAAGTTACCGGTACGGTACCCAACGTCCATAGGGCTGTAGACTCTAATTTAAATAATTGTTTCCAGCACCTTTGGCCTAGTCATGGACATTCCTATTTGTAAAACAGAAACATTTACCAAACAAAGGTAGAAACGATTAATCCTTTTTCCGACATAGGTTATGTTCTTTACGTTGAATTCTTAAACGATCAAGTATGTTGGTATTCCCTGACTACCCGTGCCCATTTTAATGCTTCGTTACCAAGAAATGTTTATATCTATTTTATATTAAAGTCCCATAACAATCCCGTTGTATTATATGACGTTTTAGCACTAATAACCCCCAGATGAGTTTAGTATTTTAGGTAAGCAAGTTGTAAAAGTCTCCTCAAATTATTTATTAAAACCAAAGATAGTTAACTTGATAGTTGATCTATTCACATATTTCATCTGGTTAAATATGTAGGAAGATATAGACGGGGCTTACAGAAGCCACGGTGTGCTAGACTTGTACGCTTCGTTAATAAGATATTTTGCTAACAGCTTAGGTTTTGACATGGGATGGCATGGCTAATGTTGCCATAATTTACGCGTCAAATGTGTTCAATGATAAGACTTATCAATGATATAACTACCACAAAACATTCGTTTCCTGACGTTAATTACGGCCATTAAGAATGCTATGATGTTAACCGCGGTCGGGTCTCCCTAATGAAATGCGAATTAATAGCGAAACCAAATATCTAGTGACAAGGTACTCATATAACAACTCAGCGACGTCTGAGAAACACGAACTGGTATTCCGTTAGCAATAAATTAAATAGCTAGTTCGTATGATGTTCATTTGGGCACAATTTGCACATACCATTAGTGCCTATGGTGCTTATAATGTGGCGTGGAAACACTGGTTGAGGGCACCAGAGTGGGTTCGAATTGACTTCACTATATCCCAAATTATTTTTAAATTTTGTCAGTTGGCAGTTGGGGAACTAGTCTCTCCAACCTCCTACGCTACAGCTCATTAACATTGATAGTCCACTGCAGAAGAAACGCATACTAGCAAGGAGTAAGCTAGTTTTAAACTAACTTGCATATCATTTTTGTCCCGAGAATCTTTTCATTTGCATATTTACATACATAATTTTCTCTAAACTATATTAGTGATAACTTTTAAAATCACATCCTCTTATAGCTTTCAAAAATGTAATTGAGAATATATTTACTAAATTTTAATACAATTTGTTATAATCAAATATCTGGTTAATATGTCCCCTGACCCCATAGATGGATGAAAGGGTTAAGACGTGAAGAATATCTCATGGTGGCAAGTTCATAATTTGAATGTCTTTATTAATGATGATTCTTCGAAATCTGGGTTGTTACGTCACTGTCGTATTGTCGGATCAGTGGTATATATATATTGGCTTCATCATATATACGGTTAAAGGCAGACACTGTAAAACAATACTGCTACAAAAGGGAATGACCAGATCTCGAAAGAGATACAACTTTAGCTAAGGCTTGATGAATGAAAGTAAAACGACCATTGAATGCGTTTGCAGAACTTTCGAGCAATACTAGCTCTTTTTCAGTGCACGATCACTAAAGTGACAATTTGGGGAGTGTGGAGTTGAAACTTATATAGAAAATAGACAGGGATTAAAACTTGGTTTCTGAAGGGACTCAATAGTATATGGGAGCAGGACAATGGAAGGATTAATCTCTAGAAACAGAATCTACTTTGGACTGGAACTCAGATATATTGATAAACAACCCACATCGGCTACACATAACACATAAACCTAACATCAATAATAATGATAAACACACTATATATTTAAACTTTTGTAATATAATGCATTTTGTTCTTTGGATAGTGCTCGAAGGGGCTATCTTTCCCCCTGTATACTCCATTGAATACGTCACTGGATAACAGAGTTTATACCCCGGTGTCATGCAATTCCATGTATCCATTAGAAACTTATAGTGGCAATTGTAAAGGTTTGTTATAGGTCTCGTACTAAATTGAATATGATTTCTCACTCAGTGATCTGGTGATTGGATGTTTATCCGTCTTTCTAGCTTCCGATATACTAATAAATCGATAACTCTATTCAATATTTCTAATCTCTTGCAGGTTATGGACAGATTGCACCCGTCACAAACGCTGGCCGAGTATTCTGTATGGCGTATGCTATCTTTGGAATCTCACTTCTCTTGCTGGTTCTCGCTAGCATAGGCTCGTTGCTTGCAAGGGGTGCTACTCTAACCTATCGAATGCTCCATGGGAAGTGCGGTACCATCACCATCGGCAAGAAGAAGAAGAAGCAGAACGAAGATGATTACAGAATGGAGGACCCATACGTCACACAAAATGGTGCGCCATCTGTCCAAGATGAACAGCGTGATCAAGTCATCCATGACATATGGGGGACAATTCGCTTCGACAAAAATGGAAAGATGATCATGCCAGATGACCCAAACGCCCTGCCGCTTCCCGATAAAGCGAAGGACTCTTCTGATGTTAAAGTAAATTTCTCCGATACCAATCACCAGCCAACAGCGGAGGTTGTAATCCTACCTGAACCCCCACGTGGCCGGCCCCCATCTCCAGGCCCATCAAATGAAGTGGAGCGCTCCGCCGGGTTTGGTGTGATGGACGACGCTGATGCTGAAGAAGAAGTCAACGTTCCACTTCATGTTGTTCTGTTCTTGGCGTGTATCTATATCGTAATACTAGCAGGAACCTTACTTCTATGGGAAGACCAATGGAGTTTCTTCGACGCTCTTTATTTTTCTTTCGTCACTTTGACCACTATTGGCTTTGGTGATCTAGTTCCTCACCATCAGAAGAACTTGTTAGCATGTACATTTCTGATCATCTTAGGCATGGCAATCATATCTATGTGCATTGCACTGGCACAGGAACTAATCATGAGGAAGATAGCTTGGTTAAGTAAAAAAGTTGGCGTGGCTCTTCTGCGCTCATCCAAAGGTGATGAAAATAAATAATAAAATAAATAGTCATAAATTTTTACCTTAAAAAACACAATTCAGCTTATCATTTCGAATGGTCCCACCGCTTTCGCGATGACCATGATTCGTTGTGGTAATGTAGGGTTTGATGCGTAGAGGGTCATAGAAGAATGTGGGTCTCACGTTCCTAAAAACGCTGGCGCTTGACGAATCAAAACTTCAAAAGCAATGCATCCTTGAAATGCACTTTCTACAAGTTAATACCATGCAGGTAATATTATAGGTTCGTTTTTCCTCGTCCAACTGGGACATTATGACTGGAAATTATGATCGTCTGAGTTGCTCAAATATTTTCACTTTGTTTTAAATAAAGTGTACATGTGTCAAGATAGTATACGTAATTAAAAAGTTACCGGAAAAATTACAAGTTACCAGAGATCTTAATAGAAAGGGGTAAACCATTTATGAACCTATTCACCGTTAGTCGCTTTTCAACGCAATGCTTACACTAATTAAATGAATAAAAAAGTAAGTATTGTAGATGTCGTTCTGAAGCTGCTTAGTTTGTTATAATAAAGCAGGGTTTGATTATATCGCATCGTTCAGTGCAACAGTTGCAACTCTTTTACTGTGACCATAACTGGGGCAGATACAAGCTAGGTTGATCAAGGTAATGAACTGCAGAGAGAAAACGCGGCTTAAAATGTAGTGAATTGAAAAACCCAATCTTTAAACAGCGTTTTATCCCAACCGTTATGGTAAATGAACTCTCCATGCAGTGCCAAGAAAAAATACCAGTACGTGATTTAAGAAAATACTAGAGAAATCATACATCATACACCAGGGATCTTAAATAGAGAAAGTTAAACAATGTATTATTCTATTGACCGTTAGTCACTCTTCCTCAGAAACGCAATATTTAAACTAATTTGAATTTAAAACGTGGTTTGCAGCTGTTTGTTATAATAATGGGGCCATGTTTATCAAGGTAGAGACAGTCATTCAAACAGTCATCTCCGTCGCATTAGCTGGGATTAGTCAGAGAACTGAAAGATGATTGAGTCATTATAACTGGAGATCCTACTTCGAGGGCCATACTTGAAGTACCAGCACGGGGTACACGGGCGGGTATCGAGTTGAAAGTGAAAAAAAACTAGAAAGATGAATATGGGGTGCTTAGCGTTATGCGGTCATGTATTTTGCCTAGGGTTTGATTTCTCACTATACGGTATCTCATATACCGTGATGTTCATGCATTTTGACTCTATATGTTTCAGTTAGTCTATAGTTTGGGTGAATTGGTTGGGGCGCATGATAAATTTCCGAAGAAATCGTGTAATGCTATTTCCTATTGACTTTTCATATTACTTCAATATAATTACAGTGCCCTATAACGGTGTGGAAAACTTCACGATTGTTGCCTAACTAAAATGCACGTAAGCAAATGATAAGCACATAATTCGACGTTACATTTATTTAAAATTAAGCCGGAATTTCGCTGACCTGTTACTTTGAGTTGTGGCTCATGCATGCAGAGCAAACTGTGGCGAATCTTATCCGCTGGCTATATGACACGAGGCTATTAAATTCTGGAATATTGGGATTAGGATATTTCCTATTTGTCTTTGTCAACGCCTCGAAAATTTTCTTGTCAGATCTTAACTTAAGCAAGTTATAGTCGTGGCTGCCGTCGACATAGTGTCAATTGTTTTGAAAGATATCCTGTATGTTTTATTATAGTTAAATAGAATTATCTTGTATAATTGTATAATTACAATTGTATAATTCTTTTGTAAGTTATACTATAGAGAAGATACGGTAACGTTTTCGTTGCTATCTTAGTACTATCATAGGCAAAAGTGTAAAAATTCATGTAATTAAAGCGCCGTCATATTGGTATATAAAGTATATAATATGTAATCTACATGAAGCATCAGAAACAACAAATTGGCACATGGAAAGATATTTCCACTGAGTACAAATTAGCAAAAAGAAAGAATCAGGTTGGACTTCATCGTTACTATGATACCTACACATTTAAGGATGCAACTTGTATTTAATAATGGGTAAATGTTTCTTAAGTTTAGTAGGTCTAAATATAGGGCTTAGCTTGTACGGGGGGCGGGGGCCTTCAAACCCAACAGCCGATATCGCCACATGAGCATTATGAAGCATCAGGCGTTCTCTTAAATAGTATACTGTCAAACAGTGTGAGAGGGGCTGATACTTTCATACAAACTTTAAAATGTATTCCCTAAAACCCTCCAAAGTAAGATATAAAATGTATTTGGCTGATTACGCCACTATTGCATGGCAGGTGCACGATATTTTTATATCGCCGAGTTCGCGATCCCCTTATTATTACTATTAATGTACATGGTACAATACTTCCCTCCCCTCACCCAACCCCATAATGTATTTCCTAATATATCATATCCTTCAACCATGTCATTAACATGTAATAAAAATTGCTCTACATTCCAAGTAGTCGCAATTTTAATCCACTTTTTGCGCAATTTTCAAGAGAAATATTTAACTTATGCTGTAAATAAGATATTTATACATAAAATATTATCAATTATCATAAATAATGTAAAATATTGTAATTTGTCGTATTTCTACCATGTACTCGTATATGTTGCATGCCTATAATTGTCATTATAAAGCAATTATAATATCTCATGAATTTAGTTTTAATTGCATTCAAGTTTTATTAATTGTGCATTCGGATCTTCACATGCATGGATTTTATATATTTGCACTTTGAATTTATTAATGTGTTATAGCCTATGCAAACATGCAATATAAAAAGAAAAATTCTTTTCTCTTGGCTTTGTTTCTTTTAGTATATGATTATGAAAGTATAGGCTGTGAAACAGTCTATGAGAAAATATGATAGACCTACGACATATAAGCGACTCTCACCAGATGAAAAGCACCGACGATTTAAACGACGAGCACCATCTGCTTCGGATCGAGGTGTGAAGATCCTACGGAGGGGGCTCGCATGTCACAGATATAAATAATAGAAATACATCTCCCGTGACGGCACGATAACAGACATGCTGGTTATTTCAGTATGTGTAAACTTTTCATCACGTAATTTTAAACACTTACCGTAGTTTACATTTCAAAGAAGAAACCACCAGGTCCCGACATCAAATTTGTTTCTCTTAAAACCATTGGTTTACAATATAAAAAAACAAGGAACCCAAAGATCATAATGGAACTCTGTCAGGTGACTGACATTGACATATTGAACATTTTTCCATACTAGTGGCAATTACCCATCTTGGGACTAGTACCCATTAGGGAACCTCTTCATGATGAAAAGGTGTTGTTTAGATTAGAAGACATCAATTCAACATCATCTTTAACTCTAATATATTAGTGGCACTTCGGTGGGTGACATCTGAATGTTATTCCGACCTCAGACCATACTAGAAATATTAAACTATTGTCAGCTGGCTACCAAATGGCCAATCGTATTTATGCTTTCTAATGTCAAAACCTGATGAGATCTGACCAATCATCTGTTTACTTCTGTTTAGTATGAAAGAATATTCGGTATCCTCTTTTAGGTTCAAACGGATTATTACCCCAAAGACTAAGGACTATAGTTAAGACCTCTAAAGCATGTATGCTAAACGCAGGTCTCCCTTCAATCTTAGCAACCGTGTCACAATACTGTAAAAACTTTATAGATATTTCTAAAACCACAAACAAAACCTTCTAGTGAAACAAAAACATGACCCGTTTATGGAAACGTCTTAACAACTATATAACAAGTTTCAACAAAATGTTGAATTTACGAGATTTGATATCGTGTCAGTTCTTGAATTGCTGATGATTTAAAAAAGTTAATTAACTCAAAAATCATAAATTTGACAACATTCTAAGAATTAGACACATAGCAGATCTCATCATTTTCACATTTGGCGTTGATCGTTGGGCAGTGGGACATTAGGGGTGTTCAGGAATGTGAAGTCACATGTCATCTAGGGGTCATTGTTTGAAATTCTATAAAATGCTGCCTCTCCCACAGTTGAGTAGTGCTCCATTCGAAGTGTTCAAAGGTCATCTAGGGCTCATTTGAGCTCCAGGATAAAACTGGACTTTTGTATATATTATGTTCTAGATAATATATATCCCGTACTAAAATCACCATTGCATTTGATTTGAACAAATAAGCATAATTGTAGAGTTTGACGTAACAATTGGCTAACAGATTAGAGATACCTGGTTGAATGTGTTTACAGTTGTCCAAACCACTCTAAGCATAAACTAGAAGGGGTTAGCTACCATATCTTGCCAAGGAAACCGTCAATTCGAATGAAATGGATAGACAAACTGGGAGTCTTCTTTGAAGATGTTCTCCTCCATCAACCAAGAAACAACAACAGTGTTGTGTGTTTGGTCCACTTCCGCGACGACGATCGGGACAAACCGATGCCAGAAAGACGAAATCAAAGAGTTGGTTTACCACGTTTGGCCGGTAAGAAAATCGGTAAGAACATCTATAGTTAGGCTAGGTATAGCCTGACTAATACTATACTAGGCAACTCGAGAAGACACACACATCACTGCTTCTGGCTTCTTTGACGGGTCTGCGAAAATGACGGGCCTTCAAATATGCTGGTGAAACGGTTTTATTTGATATGTTTTTGTGTCGTTTTGTTCAATGGCGGTTTTAGTATAGGTGACATATATTATACTGAACTGTCCCCTTAATGCGAACATCAATATGATTTAATGTATACATTGATTGATGATATTCAAGGGCGATTTTACATGACAACATCAATACCTATCCGCTTCTGATCGGACCAGGAATTCCAATTAATTCGATTTTATGTAAACATAATTGTCGAATTATGTCACCTGTAGTCAACCATAGTTGTATGACATAAACAATTTAATACACGTGACTATTCCATGTACTCCGAAACTATTGCATGGCCTTTGGGGGTATTGGATGTACCAAACTGGGTCTCCACTAATAAAATAATAAAAAAAACACCTAATTAATAAAGAGTATAATGAAGAGTGCTTATATGCAAAATGATGCTATATTTTGTAAGTAAATCTAGACTAAGAATTTTTGATTGTTAATAATTCAGCGATCTATAACGAATGTGCGTCAGACAAATGTTTGGTGAGTGAGGGCGGACTATTTCGGTTTTCAACATGTACATATTTTGTTAGACTCACAGCAATAATTTTTGCATATAAACTCAACTGTTTTAAATCGTAAAAAGCGGAAATTTGAGTCGCTTCACCTGTTCTTCAACCCGAGAGGGCACATTATCACAAGGTCAAAAACCATCTTGCTTAATATGCACTTGCTTCCATTTTACTGAATTTTCTTGAATCCATATAATGTTATCACAGAGGATCTATAAAAGTAGTCATTGTATACCACACAATATATTATATAAAGTAGCAGAAACTTGTATAGGCCTATATATTTACTTTATACCTGGCTTTTATTTTACCCATCATCCGAATCGCTACCCGATGCGTATTTTGCGGACCGACGGACGTCGAATTGGAGCCGTATGATGGCTAACGGGTGACGGGCGACGGACATATGGAAAGGGTATTGTTATTTTAGTATAGAGGCGAATTTTGCGGATGACGGATGACGGATCGAAAAAACGGACATTGGAAAGCCAGCTTTACGCGCGCTCTGTGCCCAAGGTGACGCGGGAATACATATTATTATGTACGCACACGTACACGTACGGGCGTACGTGTGCATGCTGCTGGTTGACCCATCCTCAAGAATATACCCTATCATTGGTGGGCAAAACAGACGGAATATAATACTGCCTAATCATAATCATTTACAGAAAGCAGAGAGTCTACTCTAAATGAAACAGTTTGAGCCAAGCAATAACAAAATTCAACGCGGGATTAAGATTAAGAAATATAGTAGTTTGGGTAAATCCATGGGTGGCGGTAATGAAGAAAAGACTGACATAAACAAGTAATAACTTAAGATTTTATTGATGATACAGTAAAAAAAAAACATGACTTGCCGTTTGAACCAATACTCGTACTTTAGAATTACAAAAACCACTGACAAAAACAGTGTGTTTTCTATGCCCAGGTTATTCACTGTTTGGCAAGGTTTCTGAGGAAGTACCGTATAGTTTCATACCTGTAATTGCACGCGTAGTGCGTGATTTATTCGCGTTGCGCGTTGGAGGCGTATGTCGAACGATATGGACACGAAAATCAAATGACAGATATATTTTACTCAAATTAACTTTATCCGGTGAGAACGAACTGGATGTGTTTTTTACTTGGGACAAAGTGTCCACGTCGGCTGCACGAGAAGATGGAACAATTTTATTATATTATGGGGAAATAGTGCCATACCGGTTTGCGAGCGTCGTGTGGGATTTGTTGGCGTTCGCATTGAAGGCGTAATTGGAACATAAATATTATATGGACACGAACCAAATGACAGATATAGTTTACTAGAAAGGGTTTTATTGATTTCGGACTGAAATAATTGATTGTGACATTTTACTTGGGGCGTAGTGTCCATATAGGCTGCAAGAGAAGATGGATTAGTTACACTATTTTCTGGGGAAATAGTTTTATACCTGAGGGTGATTACGATACTTACCGTATTTTGTATCTCGAGAATATGGTATACTTCAACACCCTTTTCAAAATTAAATACCGTACGAATTTGGAATGAGGTGGACAATTTTCGATTTCATGGTCCATTTGTCTTATGTTCGGCTTCCTTTCCCTCTAAAACAGACTTTGATTTCAGATCAAATGTGAAGCCGGACTTGTTTTTATGTCCTGGGACTAGCCCCTTTAACCGAATCATGTTGTTCATTAGTAACCCCATACTCTAGTATATATTGTTGTCTGGGCCTTTGGGTTACCTCGAAGCGGAAAATCTGACGTGTCACTTCCAATCTCTCTTCCAGCCTAAATTCCGATATCTTTCTTCGGACGCTTGGGGAATACATTGGAGACGACCTGATTCAGTCAATACATCTTGGCTCAATTTAAGTCTCGAAATATTGCCAGAAATGTTCCTTTTCGTATAGTTGGTGTCAGATAAAGGGACTGAGCATCACGTGACAGCTGTAGAAGTTCCAAACAAAATACATGGACACAATCCATCAATGTTTCATGCGGTATCGCATTGTAATCGAGTCCTCGTTGTCATATTTTAAAATGAGTTTACGAACTATCCGTCTGCAATCCTTTGGGAAGCCAATATAGAATTAAATAATTATTGAGTTTTATAGATTCTAACATGTTACGCATTATGTGATGGACGTGATTGCGCCAACTCCATGATATCGTCGCGACCAGAATTAAGTTTCTAACGTATTATACTTGACCAAAGGGTAAATTATTCTAGACCCTGCAAATCGGTTAGTTCAGGACTGTAAGACTGTCGATTTTGTCTGCTGATAATTTTCTGTCAACATTTCCATCTCTGATACGTTTTAATTACCCGTTATGTTATGTACCAACATGTTAGTTTCTGCCATAGACTCAAGCATGCATTTTACAACTTTTACAGCGCGCGGCTTGTATATAACTGCCATTGCTGCCCGGGCATTGCTGCCCCGCATTTTAAGCAAGCCTGCGTGGATATGTTCCATGGACGCTATGACGTCATCAAGAGCCTACGAATGTCACGTTGAGCCATGATAGTTGCATAGTTGCATAGATCCAGTGTTGCATTGTTGAAACTACTCGACTCCTAAAGGGTTAATAAACTATGGTGACATTGCTAATGACAAGAGCTAATGGACGCCTTCTCGCCATGCCATGACCTCTTTGGGTATATCTGAATTAAGATCAATTTACAAAGTAATATCATGTTGAATGCCATAGAGTGTAGAAGTTATGAGTGTATATAATTTAATATTCAAGTGTGTTATCATTGTATATATTGTTTGTATGTAATATAGTTAAGGATGTATGGAATAAAGTCAATTATGTTACTGTAAATGCCGACACATAAAACCCACCAAGTCTTATTGACGCTGACAAATTATTTATAAGCCAGACGGGTAGTGTTTGGTGCGATGTATTCGGGATCAGTTTAACGAGAAGAAATCATAAAGCAGGCATTGTGCAATGTTTGCCGTGAGGCATTGATTGAGGTATTTGCAAAGCACAAATGTGAAATGTGGATTCTTCTTTGTGTCAGAAAACTCTCAAAGTACCCTGATTTTCACAATGTGGCATATTTCTCAATTTAATGGAGAAACATGTTATATCAAGTGTTTTGGTTACTTGTACAAAGGATTGATTAAAAACGTTCGGCATTTTGCTGCAGCTTAATATATAAAATACCATAAATTTCTACAAATAAGTAACTGTGTTTCTCTTTATGCAACGTCAGACGGGACTATGTTAAGGAAAGGACACACGCGACACGTATACCCGCCCATCCACCCTCACAAAATATTATATGTTAAATTAAGGAATGTTGGACGAAAAATTGATATAAATTATAGAGACCCCATCGATTCTGTGCCCCATAGTCCCAACATACCTAAACCCGGTCTGAAAGTGTTGATACAAAGTTAGGTAGATGTGTGATGGTGGATAATAGAACGGTAGTTGGCATCACCTCTTCTCCACCCCACCCCCTCTTTATCTACGGTGCATGTGTGCAATTATGATATATAGTTGGTAATTGCGAACGGTTCTTCATACGTCTAACCGCGGTCACTTTCAATATATAGTCGTACGGAGTGAGCTTATTGTTTTAGTTTGGTAGAATACCATAATTCTTTCATCCCTTTCTCTTCGCCTTTAATGGATAAGTAATCATTTGTACGACGTACCGGTGATATATTCATAACCATGTGCCGTACCTTTTGCTGATAACCATATAGTTTATAAGTACGTTGTTCTTTACAAACATCTAAACATTGCTAAACATGGATTCAATATCGTGATTACACCGCCATGGACAATGTTTGGTTTGATTCAGTTAATTTCCTAACCAAAGAGCAATAACAAGGATTTCAGCTACATTTCAGCGGTCTCTTTGACCTCACCTATTCAATTTACGGTTATATACGGTACGTTACGGTCATAACTTATTATTTTGTAGTTAATATTTGACCGCATACCAGGCTAATCAATTGATTTTCTCTACCCGCTAATCAGTAATTAATCATTTGTTAGTTTTGCTGATTTATTCATCCAACCAAGTACCCTGGCATTGTTTTAATTTGATATCATAAACATTGTACATCAACTATATACTGTTCATATCAAACATTGTTAAACATGGCTGGTCTCACTCGATATAATTTTATGTAATCAAACTGTCATATGCAATGTTTGATCTGCTTTAATTAATTTCTTAAAGAGAAACAATCTGAAGTAGATGCACATAAACTTCCCACTGGAAGCCACTGGAGGAGGGGTGGGGAACGTGCCCCCATGATTGGTCACGTACCGTATGTAAAGTAGTGTGTAAAGTGGTTTTGCCATCATCCAAACTATACGGCTGTTCCCCTCCCAAAAAGGTCTATGCTCCAACAAATATGGCCACTTGTAGTATATAACTGCACAAAACAATGGACGAGCTAGGGGCTTCGACCAGGGGGGCATTTGGCCAGGGGAAGCAGAGTTTAGACCCGTGTATTGGGTGCTTTGGAATGCCTAAAATGCTATCAAAAGGGCGTTAAGCTCATTTTGTGCGAGCCTATGGGGAGGGGTAGCGGACGCCCACTGGGTCAATGGTACCTCCAGCACTTTACCTTTCTCATGCAAGACGAGTGTGTTTTCAATTGTTGTTTATTTTATTTCTCACTAACTACAGATCCATGCGAGAGTATAGTTGCCTCAGTCTGTATTACGTCACTTCCTGTTATCTCTGTTCAACCACCCGCTGTATTCGAATCAGAACATGAACCCCAAATGTGACTAAATTTACTCTCAGAACTCTGGTTATCCCGCTGTTTGCCCCGACCGACCCACCAAGGTTATATTATTTAACGTTTTCCCCCTAATACCCCTCCCACCTCCTCCTTCCCTCGTCACTCTCGGAAGTCTGCCGCCGTCACTGCCTGGTTCGTTCGTAGCACAGTTGGATTCGGTAATTTGTTTTTGAAAAACATTCTGCCTGAAATTGGCCTTTTTAATCAGTTTATGTTGTATCGTACATCGTAGTGTTATGTAGTGAATTGATTTCCTTTGGCGCTCCTTAGATTGTGAATTGATTTCCTTTGGCGCTCCATAGATTGGCA
>JAODAF010641799.1:0-10372 GCA_027574765.1 Molpadia intermedia
AAATAACACTAAATCTACTAAAGGATGAGCTAAAACATACAAAACAACAATAGCAGCACACTTATAAAAAAAAAAAATAGCTCTAATAAACGCGCATGGTTTTGTGTTTGTCTTCGTGCAGTGCGCTTCTATTAGAATGAATACGGTACTCTAATTCAAATCATCATGACTTCCGACAAAGACTAAGTATTCTAGATTCCACTGTACAAAAAAATGTAGAAGACAGAACCCTTGTAAAAGTATTGTAGGCATCATGTAAATACAGTGTTCATCAACTATAGTCTAATTCAAATCATCATGACTTCCAACAAAGACTAAGTATTCTAGCTTTCACTGATCAAAAACTGTACAGTATTTTAGGTAATTCATGACTACAGTATTCATTAACTATAGTCTAATTCAAGTCACCTTGCATGACTTTCGACAAAGACTAAATATTCTATCTTTCACTGATCAAAACTGTAGAGGACAGAACCATTGTAAAAGTATTGTAGGCATCATTTTACTACCGTGTTCATAAACAATAGCCTAATTCAGGTCATGGTGACTTCAGACAAAGACTAAATATTCTAGCTTTCACTGATCAAAAACTGTAGAGGACAAAATCCTTGTAAAAGTATTTTAGGTAATTCATGACTACAGTATTCATTAACTATAGTCTATTTCAAGTCACCATGACTTCCGACAAAGACTAAATATTCTAGCTTTCACTGATCAAAAACTGTAGAGGACAGAACCATTGTAAAAGTATTGTAGGCATCATGTTACTACAGTGTTCATAAACTATAGTCTAATTCAAGTCATGGTGACTTCCGACAAAGACCAAATATTCTAGCTTTCACTGATCAAAAACTAGAGGACAGAACAATTGTGAAGTATTGTATGCATCATGTTACTACAGTGTTCATAATCTATAGCCTAATTCAGGTCATGGTGACTTCCGACAAAGACTAAATATTCTAGCTTCCACTGAACAAAAACTGTAAAGGTATAGAGATCATATTTTGTTTGTTGACTTAGCAGCCGAAATGATGTACACAATACTGAATATATGCAATTTGTTTGTGCATGTGGGAATATTGTGCCCACACATGTTCTAGCAAGTATACCCACATTGAATGCAGTGTGTGGCTAAACACAGGGCAGGCAAGTACAGTAAAATGTGACTTCATTGTAAAATCTATCTAACCGATTCTGAAGAAACTCATCCAATCCTGGCAGGCTCTATGGTTGGCAGAGCAGTCATTATTATTCTCATAACTGATAAATACTCATGTATTGATGTTCTTAATTTTGTCTTCATGCAATGGATTCATCTTACTGTGATGTCTTCAATAGTACGGGTGATAGCGGACTGATCTCGGAGCCTGCAACGGTCGACTGGGTGCCATCTGAGACTGTTGAGAAAGGATAACACTGGTGTTAGTGCAAACAAGAGTGGGGGGCTCCCATGCAGACTACTGTTCCCCTCTTTACCAAAACTAGTGTATATGTTAAATGACAAATATCTGCTCCCCTCCCTTGTTGGTGCCCCAATAAAGAATTGATAGTTATGGAGCTGCTTGAAACATCCCCCAATTCAATCCCACCTTCCCTACTAGCAAGAGTAGATCTCGATCTCATGAGCTAAGAATTAGTTCTATTTGGCAAAAATGACCAGCTGTTCTAAATTTGAGTAAGATATTCAGCTAAATTTAGCAAATGTGAAATTAGTTTTGTTTATTATACAATAAATTGAACATTATATATTGTCATTTAAACTGATACCAAAGAGAAGTACACAGCCTATGCATCAATATATCTAGATAATCTAGCATTAAAGTTGCCAAGTTAATATAATTAACATAATTTAATATTAAGCCCTGCCCACTCATTATTAATCGTATCATGAATTATTTTTCAGGCCAAACACAAAGGGTTTATCCATTAACATCTTTAAATAAGGCATTTATCTCTTAAAAAATGGCATTTATTTGTGTAATTACATCTATTTACAGTATTAAACACCATCCACTCACGAATATTAATTAGATTGGTTTTAATTACCAACTAACATCATCATGTTGAGGCAATTGGGAAGACAATTGCAAAGTTATTTACATTTTAATAATTATATGTTAAACCCCACTCACTCATTAATATTCATCACATGCATGATTAATGCAGTAAGGCTCATCAACACATCACATGACATCTACCTATCAAAGCATACAGTTGGTTCATCAAGTTGAGATATATGCGTTTAAAATAAATTGTCACTTATATACACATGCCAACAAGGCCACATAGGTTCTTCAACCTACGGACAATGGAATCAAAGATAATTGCATCTAGTATTTGAACCAAATAAATATAAATGACAATTGCTAAGATTTTTTAACAAATGACCTAAACTAGGATTGGAATGATCAGTATATATTGAGACACATGGCATGGCTCAGTACAACAGATGTATGGTTGTGTCAAGTTTTGAATCCAAAAAAATCCAAAACATGGTTGCCAGGTCACATTGAAACATGGTTAAAATTTGCTATTTTTAATATTTTTATTAATTACTCTACAACTCAGACATGGTAAGTGATCATAACAAGAAACAGATAATGCAGAGGTTAGGCTATTTCCCAAATTTTCAAAAATTCAATGAATATTCATGATTACTTTGTTACCCTGTCCAATCAGGTCCAGCCTTTTAATTACTAACCTTTAAGATATACACCATCTCATCGAGTTCCAACAATTTCTGTATGTCATCTGTATTTGCTGCCTGTCGGAGGATATTTGCATCCATAACTTTGACTCTACTCTTCTTGGCATTGGTTGCTTTACCGGGGGTTAATTTAGGCTCACTTTCTTCTGCGTTCTTCAGAACACTCTCTTGATGCTTGAGCTCTCCCAGTGATGCAAACCTCCCTGGTGCGGTGATATTCGAAGAATAGACATCCCTCGGAGGTGATCTACTTCTCCCTTTAGATGATACGCATGTTTGATTCCACATAATCTCATCCATTCTTGGGACGACTAAGCGCCTGCAATGTACCAAGCTGACGGATTTAATCTTCTTTGAATCGTAAGGTTGATATCGTCTGTTACCCTTTGAGGAAGATTGTTTAGATGATGTTGGGGCCTTCAAGGAAGCTTTAACTTTTCCCTCAGCCAAAGTCACAACCCTATCAGGCTTTTTATCTTTTGTGTCGACCTCTGTTACTACTTTATGTCTGGAGGGTTGACTTTCTTTGACATCCTGTTTGGCTTTTTTATCCTGACCAGTTTCTACTGTGGGTTTAATAATCTTTTTCTTTTCGGACAGGAGGGCAGAATCATTTGTGCGTCCATCAACAATGGTGGTTATGCTCTGACAAGCATCTTTAGCTTTCTCCTTTTCTGCCCGCAAAGCGTGTATAGGTTTAGTAACTTCAGGAGACAATCCTACTTCATCAACCACCTTCCAAATCTGGGATCTTGAAGGTGTATTGCTCTGGGTCTTTGTAGATTCATTGAGTTTCCCTGCTTCCTCTTTAGTCTGTAACAGATCTCCTTGTGTACTCTCTTTCTCCGTTTTCACATCACTCTTTTCTTGTTTTGAGAAGTCAACTTTTCTCTGATCCTTATCACATATATTTGAAGTCTCATCTCCATCTATGCTTCCAGCATCAATCTTCTCTGCTTCCAAACCATCAACATCTCTTCTATAACCAACTTTTCTCTTTGTAAGACCTAATTTAAGTTTTTGCAATTCTACCACTGCATATTTCAAATTGATCTTCAGCGTCTTCAGTTTTGGGTCTATCGATGCTATTTTTGAGCTGCTCGATGACTGTTGAATCTTCTTCAATTGATCAGTATCTCCTTTTCGCTTTGAAGAGTTGGCAGACAGTTTAGGAATGTGGAAATTTGGCAGCCTCATATCAGGCAAGAAGGCAAGCTTTGTCTTCTTATTTCCTCCAGGGGAAGAAAGCTCAAACTTTCTCTTTTGTGGTGTCTTTTGTTTATCCTTGCTTTTACTTTTCAATATTTTAATTTCCTTGGAAGGACTCCTCTTTTTACCATCAGTTGGAACAATCTTTACAATTCTCCTTGTTTTCTTAGCATGGCTTTTATCACCACCTCCCATCTTAGATTTCTGTGTATGTTTTATGTTGCGCTGTCCATCCCCTGGAATGTCAATCCGTTCCTTTAGCTGTTTACTGCAAATTACCTTTCTTTTAGGAGTCACTGGACTCTTTGACTTATTAGCAGATTTGTGAACATTCTTAGGCAATTTATGAGGTTCCTTTACAATCAATTTATCTTTATTTTTGGATAGCTGCTTTCCATGACCGAAGTATTCATCAGTTATGCTCATCTGCTCCTTGGATGATGTCTTTCCATTTTCTTTCTTTTCAAGTACTTTCCTCCCGTCTCTCTTCTTGGCAGATGATTTATCATCCCTAAAACTGATTACACGAGACTGTTCTCCAACTTCGTTTGTTGATGAAACTTTTATGCGGATGGTCGTGGGTGGTTCTGGTATTGGAGAGAGGGATTTTAAAAGGTCCAATCTTGATGGTCCTGCAGAGTTCAATACAGATTGTACTGGTGAGCTTTTGTCAGGTTTGCCAAAAGATGACTGACAACTGTCTAATGAATTCTCATTGAGCAAAAAATCATCAATTGAGCTTCCATCACCCAGAGATAATAGATCATCTTCCTTGTCAAGGTTCTTTCCATCTATGTCAAGTTGATCACCTTTACCAGTACTTTTAATAAGGTCCATAATGATTGGATCAGTTGGGGAACAGTCAATGATGTTCATGTTGGTACTACTACCAGTTAGGCTTTGACAATTAGCAGTATTTTTAAATTCATTGCTGATAATGGGTACATTTTCATCCTCGGTTAGGTCAATTACACTACATTTATCTTGTAAAGATTTGCATACAGTAATGTTTGCACCAGCTACTTCATTCAATGAATGTTGTGTCTTTACATATCTATGACCATCTTTATCATCCTTCTTATGTGCTTGGACTTCCCGTTCAGTCAACAGATCCTTTGCTTTAATTGATCCAATGGTGCCATCAATTATATTTATACCTTCTTTGACTAAACCAGTATAGCCAGACAAGCATTCGTCATCAGTGTCAAGATTAATTACCTCATCTTCAAGAATTGTATCATCTTGAATGGATGAATCATGAGTCTTCTCTTGGCTTTGACGAGATCCTTCATTTGCATATTTAAATTCTCTTCCTGACCTGTCAGCAACATTTTGCTCTCTTTCATGATTGAGATCATCTTGGAAAGATGAATACAATTTTACCTGCAAGACTGTTGCCACACATCCAGTTAGCCCAGTCTTCTCATCATTGGGAAGAATCAAAGGTTTTGAAGAATCAGCCAAATTATCCAATGCCACTGCTTCATACGTGCTAGAACCAATTCCATCCTGTCTATGTGAAGCTCGAACTTCTTTTGTCACACCATGATCAAGTGAACTGAAGTCCCAATTTCTGTTTTGATCAGGCAATTGCTGCTTTTTCATTGACGTCAAAGCACTACCATGAAGGATATTTGTATGTTTTGGTAATGCAGTCTGATCTTGTTTCTCCTTGTCTTCTTTCTTGTCATCATGACATGTTGCTTTCTCCTTTAGTTTCAAGCCAACATCAGAAGCAATACTGCTTTCACAATGTATCTCTTTCTTATCATATTTGCAAATCTTCTTTGGTGGTGAACAAATCTGACAATCAGATTCATCTGATATGACCGCTGGGATTTCGTTTTCATTTGCCAGTATTATCAAATTTCTCTTAGATGTTTGTACAACACATTCTTTATTGACAGATATGTATGGCTCCTGTTTATCTTTTCTAGCAGAGACTATTCTATCATCATGTACATGGCATGTCTGGTCTGCAGGGTATAAACAAGCATCAACACAAGGTTCAGTGTGATCCAGTTTTTGGACAATGTTAGCATCTGATTCTGCAGACAAGTTATCCCTTGAGTCAATGTTAAGCTGCTTATCTCTTGGCCTGCAAATATTCTCTTTCAATGCATTGTTGTTAATAGAGGTTTCGGGAGGTGCCGACACGACTCGCTTTACATCACATCCAATTTCATGTGACTGCTGGAGCACTTCCACCTCACCGCAAACCGGTAACATCAGTGATGTGGACAAATCATTTATTGTATCTTCCTCTTCGACCGATGACGTTGATGAATTAGTGGCTCTCACATCTCTCACCTTCTCAGCCATTAACAAGGATGAATCATTGCCTGTTCCATATCCAACATCCACCTCTTCAAAAGATGGCTTGGATGAATCCCCTTTTCCACTATATCCAATATCTACCAATTCAACTAATAGTTTAGATGAGTTGTTCCATGTATTTAGTCCAATAGTTTTGTCTTCATATAGGAAATGTGATGAATCCCGGTTTCCATATCCATCATCTATCTTTTCAATCAAATGTTTGGATGTATCATTGCAAGTCTCCATTTTAGTATCCTCTTCAACCGATGAAATAGATACATTTTTGCATGTTACACTTCCAGCACTTTCCTTTTCAAGCAATTGCTGAGAGGAATCCTTGTCTGTCCCATGTTCAGAATCTACCTCTTGAACAAATGCCTTTGACTTAATTTCTCTAATTGAGTTTGATATCCTGTTTGAGTCTTGTTTGTGAGCATCATCTTCATCAATCAATTGCTGAGATGAATCATTGTTATTTTGAGCATCTACCTCTTCAGCATATGACTGTGATATTTCTCTTTCAAGGTGCTCATGTAAGCTCATTTCTCTACTTGATTTTGATATCCTGTTTGGGTCCTGTTTGTGAGCACCTTCTTCATCGAGCAATTGCTGAGATGAATCTTTGCATGTCCCGTGTTCAACACCTACCTCTTTAGCAAATGACTTTGAGCTTTCTCTTTCATTGTGCTCATGTAACCTAATTCCTTTAATTGATTTTGGGTCCTGTTTGTTTGCTTCAATTTCCCCAAGCAATTGCTGAGATGAATCCTTGCTGGTCACATGTTCAGTAGCTACCTCTTCAATAAATGCCCTTGACCTCATTTCTCTAATTGATTTGGATATCTTGTTTGAGTCCTGTTTGTGAGCATCATCTTCATCAAGCCGCTGAGATGGATTCTTGTTGGTCCCATGTTCAGCTATCTCTTCAACAAATGCCTTTGACCTCTTTTCTCTAATTGATTTTGATATCCTGTTTGAGTCCTGTTTGTGAGCATCTTCTTTATCAAGCAATTGCTGAGATGAATCCTTGCCAGTCCTATGTTCTGCTGCTACCTCTTCAACAAATTCCTTTGACCTCTTTTCTCTAGTTGATTTTAATATCCTGCTTGATTCCTGTTTATGAGCTTCTTCGTACTCAAGCAATTGCTGAGATGAATCCTTGCTGGTCCCACGTTCAGCAAATGCCTTCGACCTCTTTTCTCTAATTGTTTTTGATATCCTGTTTGAGTCCTGTTTGTGAGCATCTACTTCATCCTCAAACAATTGCTGAGATGAATCCTTGCCAGTCACATGTTCAGCAGCTACCTCTTCAACAAATGTCTTTGACCTCTTTTCTCTAATTAATTTTGATATCCTGTTTGAGTCCTGTTTGTGAGCTTCTACTTCATCTTCAAACAATTGCTGAGATGAATCCTTGCTGGCCCCATGTTCAACAGCTGACTCTTCAACAAATGATTTTGACCTTTCTATTTCACAGTGCTCATGTAACTTCTTAATTTCTGTCAATGATATTGGTATTCTGTTTGAGTCCTGTTTGTGAGCATCTTCTACATCAAGCAATTGCTGAGATGAATCCATGTCAGTCCCATGTTTAGCAGCTGCCTCTTCAACGAATGGTTTTGACCTTTCTCTTTCACTGTGCTCATGTAACTTTTTCATTTCATTCATTGACTTTGATATCATGTTCAAGTCCTGTTTGTAAGCATCTTTTTCCTCATGATGAGACCCTGAATGATTTTTGCCTACTGCACTTTCAGGCACCTGTTGCTTGGCTACATTAGGTGACTGCCATTGAGGGTTGAATCCTGCCGTAAATGGGTGAATCCTAACACATACTGGTGGTACCTGCTGTTGCAAAAAACTGTGATTGGAATTTGTGGGTACAAGTAGAGGAAACATTCTAGTTGGCCAAAATACAGATGACAGTCTTGGTAATGATGGAGTAAATCTAGCTGAAGGGTGAGAGTATAGCTGTGTCTGGTATTGGGACATTGCTTGGCTTACCATTGGCAATTGAGGTATCTGTGTATTATGCCAATTCAGATATGGATTAGACTGTCTCCCAAGCATTAAAGGTAACAACCTCTGTGGAATAGGAGGAAAACGTTGAGCTTGGTAAATATTGTTCTGAGTATTTGAGGAAGGGTTCATATGTGTTACATATGGTGTCTCCTGAACAGTTTGCTTGCAATCTTTAGTATTTCGCTTAATGGGGGGTTTATTTTTAATTCCTTGTTTCCTTTTCTTCTTCAAATTTATGTTGGACTTCTCATCTTTCTTAACTTTCCTGGTGCTTTGTGAAATCCTATCTGTTTTCTTTGATGGAAGCACAAATGTTGGTGCTTTCAAAATTCCATTAGAAAAGGGACTTACAACCTTGTACTCATTATTAGACCTAAAGATAATGAGTCTGCCAGGTGAACAGGTTGATAAAGAAGTAGGTGATAGTAATTTCTCTCCCTCGAACACAAATGAACCAAACACATTGTTCTGGAACATAGATGCAGTGAAATCTTTCTTGAAGGGCAAAACACGTGGAGATACACCATATTTTTGCTTAGATGGTATTTTCAAAGGACTGTCACATATGAATGGTATGTTAGTATCTGATTTGGGATTTGCAAGCCCAATAGATGGCAAGAAATACTTGGGAGTTCCTCCAGCAACAGTATCTATAGAGAAGTTTGTGAATTTGGAGGCCAAGTGATCCAAATTGAGCAATGTATTCTGTGTTTTGCTTCTCTTATATTTGTAGGCCTGAGTTTTGTCTGCATTTCTGATTCTCTTTGGTCTAATCTTCTTTTGTTTCTCCTTCTTGGCTTTCATCCTCCATTTTAATTGACCTTGTTTAAGACAAATACCAGTATCTGGTATGGCTTCAGAAAGCCTTGCCTCCTTCAACTGCAGAAGACCCTTCACAACCATATCTGCATGTTCTTTCAACTTCTTCTTGGTCACAGCTCGTAGATCATTCATCAAGCCTTGTAGTTTCTTCCTATCAGGTAACATACTTGATGGCAATGACCTCCAAGGAGATCCTTGAAAATTTATTTCTGGCTGATCTGATAAACTCATAGGAACATCTTTCATTGGTTGTTTTGGAATGGGAGCCCAGTCTTCAAATGTCTGCCCAGTTTTTTGCTTCCTTGGTTGTAATGATCTCACCTTAGTTTCATGTGACAAAATTATCTCTGCCCCAGATGTTGAGTTTGAATGTCTATCAATCAAGGTCCCATCCTTCTCATTCATCTTCAAATTAGTTTGACAACCATGCGAGAGGCTGTTATCATGTGTTTGTGTATGTCCATCTACTGGTACACTTTCCACCTGAGAACAAACAGGCTCTAGTTCCAGCTCTCCTGTATTGTCCGTTGGTGGAACATTATCTGGAAGAGCATTACAAGGTAACTTTTGATTCTGGTGTTCTTCTAGTTCTTCATCCAGCATTCTCATAATTTCTGGTGTAGATATTCCTACATCCTCATCAGATACATCCTCAACACCATATAGCAATGTAGCAAGCCCAGCTTGGTCTTGCCCAGTATCCTCTTTTAACTTTACAAAGGCACAGGAATCTTGGCCACCTTTTTGCCCAGGATGCCTCTTCTTAATCTCTTCCTGCTGTAGGGTGCCTTTAATGTCTTTTACTTTTTGCATGTCACCATCATTTCTATCTTTGATTCCTTCAACTTTATGAACGATACATTGTTTTTGGCATTTTGCAGAGTCATTGAACAGATTCAAACCAACCCTACAATCCTGAGTGTTTCCTGTTTTCATTCCTTTTGGAAAACATGGAACAGATGCAGAATGGGTCTGCTGTTGGTGGTCAATCAAACCTAATCCAGGTTTGGTAGGCTGATCTTGTATTCCACATTCTCTTAAAGAGTAAGGAGTATGATCTTCATCCTCTCCAAAATCACCATCCAAACCTGGAATCAAACTGAACACTTCATCACTTTCTTCTTTAGAGTGGCTTTTAGTCTCCATTGCAATTCTAATTTCTGTTAACGTACCAACAGAAAAGCTTTCTGGAGAGCTATTCAAATCTTCATCGATGCCGGAACAAGAATTCCTGTTACTTTCAATCTCAGAGGGTTTAAAAGTAGCATTAAGAACTTTCTGATTTTGGAAGAA
>JAODAF010641908.1:0-13044 GCA_027574765.1 Molpadia intermedia
CAGCATATTTTCCTGACTGACACTTGAAAAGTGCTACCATATTTTCTCCAAGGACTAAAATACTACTGTTTGAAATATCTAGTCCAAATCTGCTACTAGTAGGACTTCCTAGCTGGTCACACAAACAGTGAGCGAAGGTATTAAGGACTCTGAACATGAACCCGTGATCTACCGTGTCAAAAGCCTTCTCCTGGTCTAGACAAAGCAAGGCACATGGCGTGTCACGGTCCATGACACGTAATACAGCTAGCGTAAACTCCGTTTCCGAGCTAAATGCGCAACGACGGGAAAAATATGCCACGCACCTACATATAACGACCCCACACAGCTTACGAAGAAGTAAACTCAGCTCTCCGAATGGCCTCCAATCGATTGCTTAAGTGTCGTAATAATGCACCTAAAATGTGATATTTTGGCTCATTTCAAATAAACTAGTTCTAAAAACAACGATTATCACATATCGTTAGATCAAATAATTATAGTATTGTTTTAATATCAGTTACTTATGCAATCCAAAAAAAGAGAACACATACTAATTGACAAAATTTCAGTACTCGTTTTCCTATGCATTCAGGTTGGCGTGTGTGTGTGTATGTGATACTTGCTTGGGACCACTGTAACTCAAGGGAAATGTGCATTGACGTCATTCTTGGTATACAGATCCGCCATAATTAGTAGATGTGCCCTATTGTTTTAGGTCACCGAAGGTACTGCAGTTATGGTCCAAAAACACGAAATTTTTAACAT
The DNA here is from genome assembly GCA_027574765.1 of Molpadia intermedia. Classification (NCBI taxonomy): domain Eukaryota; kingdom Metazoa; phylum Echinodermata; class Holothuroidea; order Molpadida; family Molpadiidae; genus Molpadia; species Molpadia intermedia. The sequence continues at coordinate 748 of JAODAF010641908.1, forward strand.
TTGCATGTTTAAAATTTATAATTTTTTAACTCCCAGTGACAAGATCCGACACGGTTGCTATTTTGGGACAAGTTGTGAATGGGTTAGGGAAAAATTTTGAAACAAAGGTCACCAAAGTGGAAAAAAGTAGTATTTTGGCAATGTCCGTGAGGGTCAAAGGTACCTTCCGATCAAAAATGACAATTTGTTTGACCCCGTACGACCTTTGCGTGCGAAGTTATCAGAGGTGAAAGTTTTTTGGGTGGCTAAAAGCTTACTTAGGATGGTTGTACGGGTTTATGTTTTTTGTGAATCAGCATGTCAAACTACATGTGATCCCAAGGTACAAAATAAGTGTCAGTTATTGCAAGAATTCTCTAATCAGATCCGTCCCAAGACCCACCCAGCCTACCCAAGGGGGACAAACCCGAGTCCCAACAGAAACGCACCAGAACAGCCCCGTATGCCAGACGAGAGAGCCAAAAGAGAAGAACCACGCTTCCAAAAACCGACAACAGCCCGCAGCACCCAATCCAACCGCCCCCACGTCCCCTAACCGGTACACTCCCCGCCCCCAGAAGTGGCCGTCAAGCCACTCCCAACCCCAGGTCCGGAGAGACAGGGCCAGTTGGGACGGGAACAGGAGGACCACCTAAACTCTCTCACATCTGAAAGTATCTCAATCAGGTCGAGGGACAATCCCCACCGAGGAGTATCTAGGGGAGGGAGGGCAAACTGATAGAGCCTTATAGAAAGAGCCAACTCCCGCTTAAATCGGACACCCGATTCTCGAGTTATGGTGGGCCATGCGTTGATTTTGTTTACCAAAGGGCCGACACTGTTGATCTTTTTGGAAAAGTTGTCACCAAAGGTCAATTAGTGGGCAAAAACTAGTATTTCGGCAATAAATTGCAAACTGAATGTCCGTTAGGGTTGAGAGTTATACAAACGTAATCCATTAGTCGACCTGCTTCTGGGTGACCTCCGAATTTGAATGATACCTTCCGATCAAAAGTGCTAATTGGTTGAACCTCCAACCTCTTTTTGGGTGGGGGGGGGGGGGGGGGTTTAAAGCACAGTTAGGATGGTCATAAAGGTTTCTTGTACAAACGTCAAATCAGAAAAGATGCTTATTTTGAGAGAAATGGGGCGAAGAAAAGTTTTTGATACTCAATGCGACATTTTCTTCACCAAGGGTTGATATTTTCGATGATATATAACCATAGTGCCCTTGGGCTCTTGTTGTCAATTATTATATGTTCTCTTGTTGGGATTGCATATTTTACCTTTACTTGAGTACACACGTTCATACATCTTTTAATATATATATTTGGGGTTGGGGTACACAAAATATAATAACAAACAATAATATGGAGGATGGGTATTTCAGGTTTTTAAAAAATACCCGATCTAGTTTGGGAGGAAACGGGGGAGAGGAATATCTGGTGGTGTACGTAGAACCAATATCATAAATAGGCCTACATAATTGACTGTAAGCTACAGTCCATCCAGCATAGGACTAGGTATGATTATCATTCTCAGATTATACCAAACAGCTGAATTAGCCGGCAGATTAGGTCAATATATGGGTTAGCTCTGCCACTCGTTGCTGGACCAGATCGACAATCGATGGGCTGTCGGAACAATGGAATAGCAGACTAATGGGGTTGGCAGATATAGGTTGTCAAACCAATGTGTTATTGTACTGCCCACTGGATTGTTGACTTGAGTAATGCCCAGTAATGCGGGTCGGGGGCGGTTACTCAAAAACAAACAAACATGTAAAGTAAACTTTCATCACAAAACAAAGTGCACAGTATTCAGTGAAATATAATGAAGTCTCCCAGACCATACTTTGAAGCAGCTTTTAAGAGGCAATAATACATTTGTAGTGTAGCTTTACCCATGGATTAACCCCACCATGTTTGCCAAACTGAAGTTAAATCCTCTAGATGTACCCCACCCCATCCATGGAGGCCATAGGAAGCCACATCGTAAAGAATAAGCTTCATCAATCAGAAGATGGATTGGCAGTTTCATTCAAAACTGGAGGACTGGTAAGGCAAATTGTCTTTAGGGGGAGGGGGTATGGCAGGATACAGGGTTTTTTCTTTAGGGCTATAAAAAGATTAGTATACTATAAGAAATTCGGAGTAATAAAGCATTATTTTACTCAATTTCAGGTACACTGTTTTCTCTGGTCTGAAATCAGGACATGAAATTTCCCCAAGCATACACCGCACATAAGGCAAGGACATTGGAAACTCTCGAGACCTGGCAGACTATAGGAAGGAGGGAGCTAGGTCAGACAGAATGAAGAATTTCAACAATGTCATTAAGGGACCAGGTAATGAAAAATAATTACATCTAAGCATCCCTTTATTGAGTTTGGATATATGAAATTATCATCCTCAGGTTGATATTGTAACGTTGGCCCTTTCACCAGATAAATAGGCTGGCGATGGACTAACGCGATGGACTAACAACTAACGCTGGACTGGGCCCTAACCCTAACCTAACCCACAAGAACCATAAAACAACACTACAAAAATATACATCCACAACCCAAGGGTAACAACCCTAAACTAAGAGGTTCATGGTCAGTAATCGTGAACCTATTCTGCGCCAAGTAATGCCTAAAGTTCCTGACAGACCATACAATGGCCCATAGCTCTGACGTATGCAGACCAATTTTGTTGCCTTGGAAAGCGAGTGACCAGCATACGCAATTACGCGTTCACATCCTTCCTGAACTTGCGCTAACACAGTTCCAATTGCAGTATTTTAAACTCTGCACTGAAATTGGGGAAATGCCAAAATAGGGGCAGAAGTTAATGCACTCTTCAAACTTTCGAAAGCTTTTGAACACTTCATCGGTCCACTCACTGAAAAGGTACACCCTTTCTAGTTTCTGAACGAATTTTCTGTCCTAATCCTAGAAAGGTGCGAATTCCCGTGGCATTTTGAGGGATTGGCCACTCTAATACCTTACCTATACTTTTAGGATCCACTAACCACGTGTCCCAAATAGGTCACCTTTCGTTTTAACAACGAACACGGAGCTCCTGTCCCTAAGTGTAAGGCCTGCTGCATGAAATGTTTGGAACACTTCTTCGAGATTTTCAAGATGTTCATCGAAGGTTCTACCTAAAACGATTACATCGTCCATATATTATTGTTATCCAGCTGAACCCTCCAAAAACCAATTGGTTAAATTGGAAAGTAGGGGGCGGGGCGCATTAGCTAAGCCCATTGGCAACACAGACCAAAACCTGTGTTGAAAGCGGTTTTCTCTTTGCTTTCATGGACCATCGGAATTTGCCAGTACCCGTGGGTTAGGTCAAAGGTTGAAAATAACCTCGACTCCGAAAGACTTCGGGGTAGGGGGTGAGAATCGTTCACAGTGACATGATTTAACTTGCGCTAATCTACGCAAAATCGCAAGGTTTTATCTTTCTTCCTCGCCATAACCACGGGGGCAGTCCAGGGGCTTTGTAAGAGGTCATCCACCTGTCTCATAATTTCATAAGTGGGTTCGACCAGATCGGTCGCTAAAAATATCAGCATATTTATTCAGCAAAGTCTTAACCTGTGTAACTTAATCTGATTCATCAACGTCAACTGACGGAGAATCATCATGACCATAAGTTGCATTACTACCATCACCATGTGGGCCATCGTCTTCCATTATCTGAAATTGAATATAGCTGTCCTACGTAAGAATGTGCATTAATGGAGACATCAAATTGCATTACTACCATCACCATGGTGGGCCATCGTCTTCCATTATCATGGATTGATAACACATTTTGGCCAATGATCAAGCTATTAAAGACTTTGGTTCGCCAATATATGCAGGTTCGAACATGGGGCAATCAACTCATCAGAAGCCCGTATCCTGGCGACTATTGAATCTATGATATCAATCATGAAATCCCACCTAATTATTAATTTCTCTCTAATCCCTCTTATAGAAGATTAACATTAATGCACCCAATTTCATCAATTCCTTCTCCTGTAACTGAGCGCATGATAGAATGTGAGTTTCCCAGGGGTCTTTAGACAATGATGGAATACTCTTTCTAAGGTCTTCACTGATAGCAGTGTGGTCGGCACCCGTGTCAATAAATGCATGTACTCATTTCTTCTTCCACAATCATGGAAACGCACTGCAATTTTCTATCCCAAGTGCTTGTTACTTCATTTATAGGATGGGAATTTTGAAGTAAGTCATTTTTACCAACTGACATTAGTTTTCCTGATGATTAGATTGAACATCAAAATTGAACTGGTCTACTTGAACGTTTTGGGCTATTCATTGATCTGACTGTATATCGTCGTCTTGGACTTCGCCCCTATTTCTATATGGGCTATATGATCTGTATTTATAACCTTCCCGATTAAGGTGGGCTATAGCCTCTATAATGAGATTCTTGTCCAGGGGAATATCTTTCAAAACCAACGAATGAGACCACCTGCACCAAAAAAGAGGAAAATCTAAGCTTCCCTTTCCGATTTTAAACGGCTCTTTTCAGGGCCACCAATCTGAGATTCCAAACTTATCAAAGTTTCCGAAACCACCAATTATCGCTTACAAAAGGGGGACAAACCTAAGTGACTCATTTATCCGAGCTCGTTTTCCTTCGGATCCTAACCCAAATCAACAGGATAATTCCATCACTGTGACTTGGCATAGTGCGCGGCTACACCATTTTTTACCTCCATGCCGCCACTTAGCCTTTAGCTAAACCATCCTACCCCTCTGCTACTGATGAGACTCGTGACCCACCTCCCGTTTCGAAACGCGTCTAGCACTACCATAGCACATCGTAGCTATGCTTTGTCACCAATACAAGAACTTCTTTGTCACAACATACCTGAACCCGACCCACAATAGTTAGGTTCCTTACCATCATTTCAAAACACCGCTCTCAACCTTATACCATCTCACTTGTTAAATATGCACATACAACCACTCACACTCACCGGACCATCGGTTGCCCTTTGTTTTGGTGGACACCGTGCTGCCGAATGTCTGCCACTTTTCTTAAAACCATTACAGTCTACAATGAATACTTCCTCTTCAACAAAGAAACCTCTTACTCTCAAGAAGGATTGAGATTTTACCAACATCTCTGACTCCAGTGACGACATGCCAGCCTCCCAGCCCGAACATACAGACCATCCTGGCCAACCTCAAGAAACATCAGGAGCATCTAATGACTTTGGAATCGAGAATCAACAGAGATCTCCAATATCGTCGTGAATCCAGCGTGTCCCTCAAACGGCGACCACCATCCCTGCCGTCACCCCATAGCTACCACTCTAAATATCTAACGGAGTGGAACCTAACTTTGGCTAAAGCATCTAAACGACTAGCTCGACTTAAAGCTAAGGTATACGTTGATAATTAACATCGACACCCTCACTGACAAAGCTTCAACGCTATTTCCGAAACTACTTGAGGCCCAACAGAGACGGTTGACGAGACACCAGAACCAACGAACGAGACCACCGGCACCAAAAAAAGGAAAATCTAAGCTTCCCTTTCCGATTTTAAACGGCTCTTTTTCAGGGCCACCAATACATCCAATCTGTCTTGTGAATTTCATTCGTTTTTACCTTATCCTATTATACTCCGCACCACTACAACCATTCCTATACGCTTAAAAAGCCACTCACCGGCTCGAATAACCCTAAACGTCAAAGCTACCACATTAACCGTAAGCGTTTTAACCGCCAACTATCCCAATCCTCTCAGATCAACACTTGTCTGAAATTCATTAGGAACCTATCAGCTTACAAAAGGGCGACAAACCTAAGCGACTCACTTATCCGAGCTCGTTTTCCTTCGCATCCTAACTCCATGCCGCCACTTAGCCTTAGCTAAATTTCAAAACAGGCACATTCACCCGTACGCATTTAACAACCTTTTAGCTAAACCATCCTACCCCTCTACTACTGATGAGGCTCATGACCCACCTCCCGTTTCGAAACGCGTCTAGCACTACATAGCATGGGAGTTGTAGGGGTGGAACTGGCAGTGTTCTTGTTGAATATGCCATACTTTACACCATATTCTAGGAAAGTTGGTTGTTCTAGCCCAATGAATTAATTATTTTTTTATAAATTGTGCCACCTGCTTCCTATGCCACCGATACAATTGCAAATACTTAATATTTCATTAAGGAATTTGAGGTCCTGATAAAAGGTGAAATCAAATAGTTGATGGGCTCCAGTTGCCCGAAGGAGCTGCTGGTTTTCAAACTAAGCACCAAGCCATATTGAACAATATCTTAAGACGATACGGCAAAAAAAGGCAGGAACACTTAATAGAAGCAGGGTTGAGCATATGGATATACCTCACCGCAAAGGATTGTACCCCATGGAACAAGAAACTGCTAATGGAAAGGAAGAAAGGAGACAAAATGATTTTTATAGGAACCCGACTACTTGAAGAGTTTGTTGGTAAGTGTGTATGCTACATATTCAATTGTTGATTGAGAGCAGGTTCATTACCATGCTGACCTACCCTTGCCATTGAAGAATACCATTTAATGTGTATTCCATGACGTTTGTACCAAATTGACGTCGTCGTCACAAAACATATGTTGTCGTCGCAAAATCTAATGTTTTGGCCTCCCAGCCCGAACATTCGAAGAAACAATCTGACAACTGGAGAACGAGACCTTCCGAAAAATACAGACCATCCTGGCCGACCTCACGAAACTTTAGGAGCATCTAGTGACTTTGGAATCGAGAATCAACAGAGATCTCCAATATCGTCTTGAATCCAGCGTATCCCTCAAACGGCGACCACCATCCCTGCCGTCACCCCATAGCTACCACTCTAAATATCTAACGGAGTGGAACCTGACTTTGGCTAAAGCATCTAAACATGGAACAGCAGCACGATGGGATGTCAGATGATGACAACATTGAAGGGGGGTCTGTAGGGGAACAAAATAAGGTAAGCATTCAGTCTGGGTATGGACGACTCATCCAAAGAAATGGCCATGTTAATGAGAAATTAAGGCAGTGGGATAATGCTCAAAGGTATGTTCTACATAATTTTCTTATGAATTCACCCTCCAAACATTTCCCCCCTCCCCGAAAAAAAGGAAATCCCCTCTGGACACTAGTAGTATCACCATGAGGATTTATATATTCTCCTTCCAAAAGATGAAGGCACAGATAAGTGTACCACTTTTCTCCTGCCACCCCACTCCTCACAGCCGGGGTCATCTTGCTATGCCGCTACAGCCGGCGGTAATTTTTATTAATGAATCACTCAGGAATATTAATCAGTTTACTACAGGAGAAGCCACGCCCAGGATCAACAACTTTAATTTACTTACCCTACTATGTAGCTCATGTGTGTTCTGAATATTTTTCTCTATTTTGTTCAGACAGCTACCACTACCACAACCAGCCCTGAGGGTCCGGAGAGTCCCAGCCCAGATAACATGGAACAGCAGCACGATGGGATGTCAGATGATGACAACATTGAAGGGGGGTCTGAATGTGAAGGGGAACAAAATAAGGTAAGCATTCAGTCTGGGTATGGACGATTCATCCAAGGAAATGGTAATGAGAAATTAAGGCAGTGGGATAATGCTCAAAGGTATGTTCAACATAATCTTCTTATGAATTCACCCTCCAAACATTTCCCCCCTCCCCCAAAAAAGAAAAAAGGAAATCCCCTGTGGACACTAGTAGTGTCACTGTAGGAGGTTTTATATATTCTCCTTACAAAAGATGAAGACACAGATACATGCATGTAAGTGTACCACATTTCTCCTGCCACCCCCATCCCCACCCTCTCACAGCCGGGGACATTTTGCTATGCCGCTACAGCCGGCGGTTATTTTCATTAATGAATCACTCAGGAATATTAATCAGTTTACTACAGGAGAAGCCACACCCAGGATCAACGACTTTAATTTACTTACTCTTCTGTCGCTCATGTGTGTTCTGACTATTCTTTCTCTATGTTGTTTAGCTGGACTTAGGTACCACCATCACCGGCCCTGATGGTTTTAACATCCCCAGCCCAATAAACATCGAACAGCAAAATGACTCAAAGGTATGTTACTGTACTCCATAGTTTAAATTATTATGGCCCCATCCACCACCCCACCATTTCATACAGCCCAGTGACCACTAGCGGCATCTCCATGGGAGGGGTCATATTGGTAGTATGTTCCCATTCCCCACCATAATTAATGCATTACTCCCCGCACTCCACCCCAAGCAAGGGCAGTGTGGGGATTATCGACAAGATTTTTTCTGAGATAAACGTTTCACAACAATAAGAAACCCAAACCTAGATTTGGCTGAATTGTACCCACAATGCATTGTTGTAGATATTGGTCCTACTCTTAGATCAAATGCAACCCCATTGTGGGTGATTTGATACATAATTATATATACATCAATGCAGATATACCACATTGGTCCCCATAGTCCACGCCCCCATTCAGTGAGGGCAGTGTGGGGATTACTGAAGAAGAGAATGACTCAAATGTACATTATACTCCATAGCGTACTAGTATGTTTCCATTCCCAACCATAATAAATGCAGAGGTTAGACTACCGCATTGCTCCCCACACTCCAGTACTACCCCCACCCCAAGCACGGGCAGTGTGGGGATTATTGATAAACATGGGGGCCAATTGCGACAAGATTTTTCTGAGATAAACGACAACAATAAGAAACCCGACCCTAGATTTGGCTGAATTGTACCCACAATGCAGTGTTGTAGAAATTGGTCCTACTCATAGATCAAATGCAACACATTGTGGGTGCTCCATGGAAACTTTCAGATTCATAGGTCCCTGGGAACATTTCCTATTGGAAATGGATACATTTTCTTTGGGGGAAGGGGGGCTGTTTGCAGTTGAACAAGGGGTATTGAGCCAATATCTCTCATCACTCAGGAATATTACTACAGGAGAAGCCACACCCAGGATCAACGACTTTAATTTACTTTCTCTATTTTGTTTAGCTGGACTTGTCAAAACCATCAGGGCCAATAAACATCGAACAGGAAAATGATTCAAAGGTATGTTACTGTACTCCATAGTTGACTAAATTATTATCACCCCATCCAACACCCCACCATTTCATACAGCCCAGTGACCACTAGCGGCATCACCATGGGAGGGGTCATATTGGTAGTATGTTCCCATTCCCCACCATAATTAATGCAGAAGTAGACTACTGCATTGCTCAACACACTCCAAGCAAGGGCAGTGTGGGGATTATTGATAAACATGGGCCTATATCGACAAGATTTATCTGAGATAAACAACAATAATAAGAAACCCGACCCTGGATTTGGATGAATTGTACCCACAATGCATTCTTGTAAAAATCGGTCCTACTCATAGATTGACTGCAACACACAGTGGGTGCTCCATTGAAAGTTTCGGTTTCATAAGCCCCTGGGAACTTAAAAACAGCATGACTGCATCCATCCACAGATTATATGAATGCAGAGATTAGAGTACCATATTGACTTACCCAGTGTATCTTCGCAATAGTATGCTCTTCTCGTCTGTTCCCATGGGGTGCATCTGATGATGAGAAAGTGTATTTTTTTAAATATTTATTAGTATAATTGTACAGTATAAATATTATCTGCAACTGAATAATTTTTTGTTTCCTTTCTTAAGGCCATGAAGATGCTCACCCTCATGGGAGGTGGAACTGACATGAACAATTCTGACTCTGAGCTTTTTAGTGAGACTGAGGTAACATTAATTAATTTTTACACATATTGTTCAAACTGCAAATGGCCAGATCTAGGGATTCAACCTGCCAAGGATCAGCCCCTCATATTTAAAATATATGCCATCATAACACATTTCATATTGCACTTCAGTGAAGTATACTCTTTTAATTGCTTTTTACTTGACAAAACGACAAGGGCCAAAACCGGTCAATCACAGAACAAAACAACCAAGGAACCCCTCAAAACAACCACCACTACAAGAAACCCCAAAACAAAAACCAGATTTTAACAACATTACAAAAATATGGATCTACAATCAAACCCAAAGGGTAACCCCAGCCTTAAACTAAGCATATGCAAAAAAAACCTTCAGTGAAGTATACTCCTTTAATTGAGATTATAAGAAGCATAACACCCCTCCCCCTACATAAGGAATGGTGGTATTGAAAACACTTTTCACTCCAATGCCCCAAAGCATATCTATAAACGGTATATATATATATGTGTATTATTAATATAACAGGTAGAGCCCACTGTAGACTTAACAATTGACAACAATGAAAATGACACTGATGATGAAACTTCAGCAGAGAGTGATAGCGACAATAGCAGCGTGGAAGTGTTGACTTCAGAGCCTGGTCCAAAGCGTTGGCAAGCAACCACTAGTGTAAGTCCCAATTTTAAATATTCACATTGTTTCAGATAATACTGTAAACCGGTTGTAAGTGGATCTGACACTACAGGAATGAATACACAATGTCTAATTCATTAAAATCGATATAATTACATATTGCATTTCTCCACAGGGTTAGACAGGTTGGCAAAGGACTTCAAGACAGCCTCCCTCACCATTACATGTCTAACAAAATTACATATCTGTTAACAGGGTTAGAGCAATATTCAGTGAATGGGAGGTGGTCTGTCTGGTGAGAGGCTCCCATTGGCATGGGGCCTCAAAACAGCATCCCCCATCTCTCCACAGGGTTAGACCATTATTCGGGGGTGCAATTGGAATAAAGTGAACAACAGTATAATGTCTAACAAATTTATCCCATTATGCTCTACAGAATAGGAAGCGCAATGAGTGCCCACTGTGTAAGACTACAATTGTTAGGCTGGCAAACCACTTGGTGCAACGGCACAACATCACCGACAAAGCCACCATCGCACAATTTTGTACAAAGCGAAGAAACTGTAAGTGAAATTTTTACCCCGTTTTTCTTTAATTTTCCCTGTAACAAAATGAGAGTGAATACCTCTGTTGCCTTTTTTGATATAATTGATGTAACTTTATTTCATATATATTTATGCCATCATGTTAATACAGAAATTGTTGAAGAGAAATATATTCATATTTCTTCTCAAACTACAGTAATGATACCACAGGTCAAAGTCGCACCAAACGCGACTGCCCAAGTCCAATGCCTGAAGCGACTGGATTCACACGTACACAGACAGTCACCACCACCTCAAAGTGAGTTACTTATAATTCAAATATATACCTATATTGCCTGTATTAAATGCCCCGAGGGCATAAACTTTTGTGAAAGGGGCGTTTATTAGAGGTGAATTGTATGGTAACGTACGACCTAGCATAATGTATGCATACTACGTAACGTAATATAATGTAGCATAACTACGGTAAATTTGTGCAGTCTATAGAAAATATCGTGGGGGCTTTTAATACAGACAATACGCTATAGAATATTTATACCAACTTGTATAAATGAAAGTAATTTTTTTGACAACTAACAGTAAATATTGTAATCACATTGATTTTTTAATTTCCTTTGCAGAAATCATCAGCTGAATACAAAAACTACTTGATGACAGGCAAAGTAAGCGAAGAACACATTGAAAAATGCAAAGATGCACCCGAGCCTCAACCCGCCCTAAGCCCCAAAAGTAACGGGCTGGCAACCTGTCTCGGTACGTTTTCAACTCTCATATATATAGACCACACTTATTTGTTAATAGGGTGGAGGGGGTTGTGTGCAAACAATTTTAACTAGCCAAATATTAGTGCCTGACTGTGTGGAAGGAATGCAACCCAAGGGTGGGGGTGATACAGGACCTGCCCCAGATTGTTTTTAAAATAAACACTGTCAGATGCAATTTCCTGGCATCTGACATCCAAAAGTAGTACACGTCGTTTGACGTCAATCAAAAAGGGGCGGTGGGGGAGGGCAGACATGGATCAAAGTGGATTTGTCTAACATTGCTTAAAATTATACTTATTTCAGTTATTAAAATGTTTTCATTTTTCAATGTCTAGGTAAATTTGAAGCATTCGAGCACGAAATGTACGGGGGAACCCCCAAGCAGAGAAAAATGGAAAACTTCACCAAAGACAAATAGAAATCATAACAGAAAAACTGTCTGTATCTATACACGGCTTAATGGTGCCAGATAGTGTCCGAAGGTAAAGTTTAATAACTAACTTACATACATAACTTTAAATGTTTCCTCACTGAGAAAATATCAACCCTTGGTGAAGAAAATGTCGCAAAATCAACATTTGGCTCTATAAAGTATTAAAAAACTTTTTCTTTGCCCCATTTCTCTCAAAATAAGCATTTTT
>JAODAF010642018.1:0-13040 GCA_027574765.1 Molpadia intermedia
CCCCCTATTGGCCGCCCAATATTTAGGAGAAGAAAATAAAGAACATAAACATACTTGGAAATGATAGCACCATTTTACATCTCGGCCCTCTTCCAAAAGAAATTTTTTTCAATGGGCTCCCCTTAGACCCCTCCACCAGCGTCGCGATCAAGCGAAAGTTGCGCCCCTCTATTGAAAAATCCTGGATACGCCCCTGAGTATGTCTAGCAATGGCACATTGAGTCAGAAATCATTTCAAACCTTCATACATTGCTTACTATTATGGTATTCAGTATCTTAATAAGATGTCCATGAGGTACTGAAAATGTGACCCCATGGCACCCCAACTCTCCACCCCCCACCCCAACTGAAATATAAAAGTTCCTTCTGTTTCATATCAATCGATGCCTAAGAGCGTGTGCCTGATATGTTTCATTGCTATGTTGATTGAATCCGCCTTTTATGAAGATGACCTGCTCTAAGACCTAATCCAATAAACAGATTGCTGTGTATTCTAAAATAACCTAAAGTGAATCTGTCAAATGCTGTGTAGCTTCAGTATTAACTTAGAAAGAAGACTACCATAAACTTCCCTGGGTGCATGTTTAATACAGATAGGGTAAATAAACTCTGATGAGGTGTTAACTGGTAGTTATACTCACAGTGAATTTACCCACCCCCTTCCTTCCAGGGAGTTTGTGGGAAATCTTCTTTCCCATTGATTGAAGATGGTGTCATATAAAAATGGCAAAACTATTCTTTTGCAATATTCTGATTGGTCAAAATTTGTTGATATAGATACCTAACTATGTAAACATGGCTGAAGCTACTTAATAAAGTTAATAAAGACTATTTAGCAGGCTGGATGTTAAAACAATGTGAACTGTTTGCTTTATTTATTTGGCACCATATGTAATAAATCATGATAATGAAAATTGCAACATTAGCCAACATGCTACCTTTATTTACGAATGTCTTTTTCAACTTTCACGGTACAACACCATCCATTCAATGGTGTAGTTCAATGGTAAAGTTATATATGTACACATATTAAAGACAACTAAATTTAACTAAAAACTAAACCCAAAATGACCCTGCTCGAGCGCCAGTCACCCCCCCCCCCCCACCTCCCCTCCCAACAAAGAGTTGACCCAAAGAAGAAGAGTTTATTGTCAAGGTCGGGGTCCTCGGACAATATGTAAATCCTGCTTGTGTTTGTGTGTATAATTATATGTGTGTATGTGGCCATCTGTGAGGTAGATGCTACATGATGAGTAGAAGATCCCTATTGTTTTTGGTGCACATCTCATATTAATGAATGGGAGGAGCTTAATGTTATCAAATACTTTTTGCAACCAAATGCCTGAATATCTTCATACTTGGTGTTAGCTGAAGGTGGGTAGTAGATGCTCATTAATTAAAATTTTCAATCTCAACAATGACTTGCAAGATCAATGTCATACTTGACAGCTCCATGATGAGTAGAAATCCCTATTGTTTTTGGTGCACAAGTGATGAATATTAATGGTTGGGTGGACTTAACATACAAAATTTAAAAGATCAATAACTTTACAACTATATATATATATCTTCATAGTTATAGTATGGTGGTGCTAGGTCAGTAGATTCCCGTATAATTAATAAATATCAAGCTCATTAATATTCATGGGTTAGGCTTAATATGTTATCACAGTAAATAGCATGTAGCATAGCATAACAAGTATATTAGATGGGCTATGATGCTGATGTAATTAAAATGATCAAGCTCATTACTATTCATGAGTAGGTGTGGGTACATCAGCCAATTTGTATGTTTCTGTTCACGGTTAGTAGCAGTATCGGCATGCATTTCCACATTTCGTCACAATCAGAAATGTATTTTCTTACGCAATTACCAGGGGATTATCCTAACCCTAATGTACACATCAAGTGCCAGGGTACATAGCCTATCACAGTATATGAACAACGACATGTTGGATCAATGTCATATTATGTAAAAGTCTTTAAAATATAATGCTACTATAAGCTTATATAGTTTTCAAATTTGGTATTTCTAGTTAAAAGCAAGTCACACATATAGACATCCAAATGTAATATTAATATATGTTGATATAAACGATTGTTCTGTTCTGTGGCTATTAAAGCAAATAAGAATTGGCAGCAGAACCACTTTCAATTTTAATCTGTTTTTTATTCTGTAGATTACCTTCTGGCTGCATTCATCGATAATCTTTTCAGACTGTCATTTATCTCATCAGTTTAATTGAAATAATAGTTTATTTTTCTTCAGTTGACCTGTGATGATAAGTCATCTCTCTGCCAGTTGGTGTATTATATTTGAAAATAACCTACTGTCACTAAACAAAAACACAATCTCAATCGCCCTAAAGAGACAATGGAGATTAGGGGCACCAACATATAAATAGTGGGCACCAGCAAGAAGTATTAATGGGAGTATGTTCAGCTATATTTGATACATATTTTTGCTAGGAGTAACTGTAGGATACCACAGTTAAATTTACCACACACAATATATGTTACATTATATGATGAACATTACACATCTATGGTTCAGTTGAAATCGAGAGAAGGTACCGCTCTGCAAAAATTGTTCTCAACATGTACTGTAGGTCAAAAGATTTATCCTCCTAGCACACTGTTACCTTTACCACACATAATATATGTTACATACATTATTAAATGTGCATGCATCTTTAATTTTCTCTACACCAATACAATTGATTTATCGCCTTTCATATATTCAAAATTGACACGGAATTCCCTCATCTTGAAACTGAGAGATAGTGCCGCTCTACTGAAACAGTTCTCAATATGTAGGTCAAAAGAGTATCCTCCTAGCAGTGCACCCAGTTACATTTACCACACATGATATGTTACATTATTAAATGTGCATGCATCTGTAATTTTCTTTAAAAGTTCTTCCCAAAACAATTGAGTCATCATCGCATTTATTCAAATCCAAATGGACACACAAATTCCCTCATCCTATGGTTCGGTTGAAACCGAGATAAAGTACCGCTCTACTGAAACAGTTCTCGACACGTAGGTCGGAAGAGATTTATCCTGCTAGAGTTATCCTGAGGGTTGTGGTAATATAGATCGATGGGATGTATTAATAGAATCAATGAAATAGCACTCAGTGCCTTGACTGATCAAAATATGTGTCGGAGTCAATGAAATCCTACACCAAAACAGCACAACCCAACAGCAGCGTCACATAATCACTTCCGTCCAGAGATTCGAGAGGCGTGCTTTCAGCCATTTGAAAAGTAATACCATGATTACTTTGGACCTTCGTGATGCATGGTGTTGGGTAAATTTGATATGTATACCCTTGAAGTGGATAGGGTAAAGCTTAATATTGATTGAGAAATGGAGGTCAGATTTCTTCAATATTTTGATTGGGTGGGGCATATAATGGGGTCTTGATATTTATTGGATGCCATACTTTACATATATGTGTCCCATCAGTAGTGGCTCGGAATTATGAAAGAGAAGGGAAGAGGTGAACAAAATGTCTTTTTCAAATCAAGGTTCAAGTGCGGCAAACTTATTTGGTTCATTTTTTTTTTTTTTAAGAAAAGTCACACAGGAAGGAACCTGCATACAAAACAAACAATAGGACAACTTAGCCTTCAAAACAATTCTAGCCATATTCTAAATAAATGATTACATTTATTTTGAGCTTTTTGTTCATGTACAGTATCTCCTATGGTCTTGATAGTATAGATACAATACTCTGGATACTCTGCATTTCTCAACCAGTGTGTTGAAACCTAGAGGTGGGTTGAGAACTGAATTCAATTGAGTGGGGCTTGAGTCTTTATTTTATCAAGAACATAGAAAATTGATGTTCTGACTCACAGACATCTCTTTCCCCTGGATAGCTTTATAGTAATATTCAGGTATATATATATATATATATAATTTGAATGGCAGTGGTTGGGAATCTGGAATGGTGAAAAGCAGTTTTGACTCCACCAGGATTCAAACTCAGGACCTTTACGCTCTACCAACTGAGCCATGAAGCCAGATGGTGAATCCTCTGTTGGAAGTACCTGGGGTCTCTACGACAATCACTGAATATAGGCAGAAACTGTAAAACAATATCCAATATATATATATAGGCTCAACTAAACATTATATCTTTTATGCATGGGACTTGGCTTGGAGTCAAGCTATTTAGGATCCTGAAGAGACAATGGTTGAGAAACCCTGATGTAGAATAAAAGATTGTCCTTTTATGACAAGATGGAAGAGTTCAGTCCTTTTTTCCTTGAAGAGAAAGAGAGGCAAGTGTTCGACTGTAATGAATCTTCTTTGATGCCAGGGAAGAAATCGTGGCATCATATTCAAGGCAAGATACCCAAAATATTCAACTCCTCTTGAATTTATAACAATAATATATAGTGTTCAACTAATTACACCAAATTCACCAAATTACCAAATTCACAGCACTCATTACTACTTATGCCTTGCTCAACATCCATTTAGCATATATTCCAACCTAGCTAGCTTATTAGGAAACGGTCACACTCACAATCTGATCATGGATCACCGACCCTGCTATTACCCACAATGCAGTTAGAATTAGTAACACAGTTGTAGGTACATTTTGTTTATCTCTTGTCACCTATTAGAAGATTACAAAGCCTCGCAGCCAAGGTAATATGATTTCAAGTAAAAGACAAAAAGCATTTCAGTGATGGTTTTAAAAGCCACCTCAAGCAAGGCTGAAGATATTATTTCCAAAAAAAATGGTATCAGTTTTCGACACACATCGGGATACCCTCAAGGTGCATGCAGGGGTAATGGATTTTATCTTCACTGGTGCCATGCATAGCTAAATATAGGAATGCATCAACGATAAACAACATCTTGGTAAAATTATGGATTATCAGAAGGAGATGAAGTGATTATATTGTTAATGGATCGTAATTCACTTTTGCTGGCCAAGTTTAATTTCTAGCTGGTAAAAAAATGTTTTTATGGTATGTTTTTTTAGAAAATGGTAAAAAGAGACAAAGTTTGTGTTAATTAAACATGTGCATTGAAAATGTAGGATATTATTTTACTTTTTTACTATTTTAATTTTACTTAATTGGCCCTAATTTTCTCAATTGCATAGCATGTCATTACACATATGGGGTGCCAGGAATGGTGGGATTCATGTAACATTTTCAGGGAAAAAATGGTTTTAGCCTGAAAACGGTAAATGATGTCAAAGTTGGTGTTAAGCATATTTATGACGGATGCATGTAGGCTACCATTTAAAAGATGAGAATTAAAGCTTATGACCTTAATTCTCTTGATGTATAGCCTGTCAGTACACATTTGTGGAACCAACAATGGTGGGATTCATATGTGACATTATACAGAAAGACCCAAACATATATGGTGGTCAAGATGAAGTGATAGATGACCTAATTACTCGCCCAGTGGCATAGCCTGCCATCACCCAAATTCAGACATACAGATATCGTTCACTCTACACAATGGAATGTAAAAAAAAAGGCTGTTTCTTCTCTGGTGAAATGTGAATGCAAAGATTTCACCTGCAACAACAACCGGATTCGTTTTCCTTTTAAATAACGTACCGTGTAATAATAATAACGTGTAATAATAATAATAAAGTATAGCAAGAAGGTACTGAATTCAATTAGATGAGAATTAGGATTCAATTAACGGACCTATATCAAATGTTTATACATAAGGGTGGTCGATGATGATGCCGTTGACGACTTGACGTCATCTTGGAACAATCAACAATAAGCAAATTACGCTGCCTGCGTTATTTTTAATGGGTGATGAGTTTTATTTAAATGCAACCTGGACTAGTTGTGTTCCATAGCAGTTGTAACTGTTGAAAGTAATTCTGACAGTTAGATCCTTTATTCATCTGGTACTGTCAAAGAAACATGTCTCCTATTAATACTACCTGGTGGTATAGAAGATGTTGGTGCCCCCTAGATGATTTTGGTGTCTCCCATATGTGCCTGATTTATTGTAACAAAACTTGGCATTTTCCTATAAATCTGCATCCAATATGTTGAAACTTATACAAAGAAAAAAATTAGGGTTGTAATTTTTAAAAGAAATGTCACCATATATTCCCCTGTTGAGTGTTGACTGCTGAAGGTGTTCAAAGTAATAGACATGAATGATAGTGAGGATGAAGTAAATGATAACACTTGTGAAATATTCAGAAGGGGTCGATCAGGGGCAAGATATCCAAGACAAGCAAAAGCCACCAAAAAGGTGAAAGTGGTTGGTTTATTATTCTCAGTTCTATACATATAAAAGGAGTGGAAATTCTGCCACAGTGAAAAAGTGCTGACCCAACCGAAACTCTAAACCACGACCTCCTGCTCTACATGCAGTTGCCCTTAATTACCAGCTAGGTCATGTAACTGGACTGGAGGATTGAGTGACCATATTCAGAGACAATCCTTCACATGTAAATTAAGCTGCAACTGGAGTATGGCTAAGGTAAGGGGAATATTAAGGGGGGTGGGGTGTGTGGTCCGCCCAGGTACCACCATGGAGGGGGTGCCATCGTGATGATAAGAAGATTTTTTTTTTTGAATTGCTACCCGAATTAATTGTGCTTTCGTGTTTTGGTCACCTCCATATGCTATTCATATACTTTCACTAATTCATGATAATAATATAAAGACATATCTCAAAATGGATGTTTAGATGCAACCTGCAAGGCCGGGAAGTGTCATTTCTGGCGTTCTAGGAGGTATTTTTAGCTCCAATTTTTTTTTACGCTACGTGCCCACCAACGGTCGCGCTATGCTTAGATAGTATTATGCAAAACGATTCAATTCCAGGTCAACAAATTTGTGAAAGGGGTGCCAACGGAACGATCCGCCCCGGGTGCCAGGTACTCGAGAAACGTACGTACGCCACAGGCTAAGGTCAACAGAGATCACAAGAAGTATTTAACATATTTCAGCTCCATTTGGATATCTTCTTATTTGTTTTATATAATGCCTCTGAAAACCCTAGAGTTTTTCATTTGTTCATTGCATTCATCCAGACTAGTGCTATGGGAGTGCAATCTCATATGTAATTCATGACATGTATGTTTAACACTATATCATGTGTGGTTGACTGAGTCATGTTTTATTTCACACTTACATCACATTCTATGGTATTTTGTATGTTCCCTGTAAAACATTATCTGTAGAAATGACTTATTTTACTAAACTTATTTTACTTATTTACTAAACTGTAGCTGAAACGATATGCCAATATATGCTTCTACAGACTCTTCCATCCATCCATTAGGGTTTTTACCTAAATTGTTTCCATCAAGATCATTTTTGGAAAGCAGACTCTCAAGCATAAACATGAGTTGCTAATGTGACTGCAAGGCATAATTATCACATATAACGACAAGCAGTATACCTTTGCTTCAATTCATTATCAAGTTGAAAAGGCGAATAAATTTGCATGTTTCCATATTATATTATATAGTCAAATTGTACAACAGCTGAGTACAGGTGTGAATAACTTAGACAACTTTAATTGAAAGAATATGGCCAGATATACATTAGAACACGTTTCAGCACTTATTAACGCACACGCACACACAATTCTGTGAGAACTGACGAAAATCCTAGTTGAAATAGCTAGCATGCATGGAACTTTTTTCAGGAATAAAATTATGGAATAGGATAGGTTGAGCAGATGATAGAATAAAGTATTTTACTTATTTATCCTAACCATGATTGGTTTAAAATGCAACCTTTTTTAACAAAATAATAAGATATTAGTTAGGGTCTGATTATTTTAAAGGGCTAATTGAGTTTTAAGATCATGCTGGTACTGACTTTGTCTTGATGTTGGATTTCCTCCTCGATTTGCTCTTCCATCTTCTTGCTTCCTTTGAGCCTGAACCGAGTTTGTTGTGAGTAGCAAGCTCACAACAAGCTTATTTGATAGAACCTCACAACATCATGTCATGAGCAGGCAGGAATCTTTTTATGAGGTTCTATAAAGTAAGCTTTATACTGAAAGCTTGTGAGTAGATGGCAAGCTTCTTTTAAGCCTGCATCAAGCTTGTTGTGATTCAAGTTTGTTGTCAGCATGCAGGCAGCAAGCTTGTATAGAACCTGCAATAAGCTTATTTTGATAATGTAGAAGCTTATGAGCAGGCAGCACTTTGTGAGCAGGCAGCCAGCTTTGCATGATGTTGCAGCAAGTTTGTCACAAGCCTGCAGCAAGCTTATCATGAGAAGGCAGCAAACTTGATGTGAGCATGAAGCAATCCTATTGTGAGCTTATAGAAAGCTTGTTGTGAGCAAGCAACAAGCTTAGAGTCAATCTCCAGTAAGCTTATTTTGGTCATGCATCAAGCATCATCAGACAGCAAGCTTCTTGTCAACATGAATCAAGCCTATTGTGAGCTTATAGCAAGTTTGTTGTGAGCATACAGGTAGCAAGCCTGTAGTGAACCTGCAATAAGCTTATTTTGATCATGTAGACCCTCATGAGCAGTCAGCATGTTTGTGAGCAGACAGCCAGCTTTGCAATGAGGTTGTTGCTAGTTTGTCACAAGCAGTGCAGCAAGCCTGTCATGAGCGGAAGGCAGCACATTTGTTGTGAGCATGAATCAAGCCTATTGTTAGCTTATAGCAAGCTTGTTGTGAGCATGCAGGCAGCAAGCTTATGAGCAGGTAGCAATTTGGTTGTTGTGAACTTGAAGCAAGCCTCTTGAGAGCTTACACGTGCTGATTGTGAGCAGGCAGCAAGCTTTGCAATGAACCTGCAGCAAGTTTGCCATGATTCTGCAGCATTAGCTTGTTGAAATCTTGCACCAAGCTTATTTTAGGAATGTAGTGGACTTGTTGTGAGCATGCAGCAATCTAGTAGTGTGCTTGAAGCTATCTTGCAGCAAATCTGTAGTGAACAGGCATCACGTTGTCATGAGCAGGCAGCTATATGTGAGCTTGTCTCAAGCCTGTGGTTAACTTGTAGTAACTTACCATTTAAAATGCTGAAATGCTAGTGCATATACAGTAAACAGAAAACTGTCATGAGCAGCGGCAAGCTTGCTGTGAGGCTATATCAGATAAGCTTGTTGTAAGCTTAAAGCAAGTTTGTGAGCAGGCTGCAATCTTGGAGGAAACCTGCAGTAAGCTTAATGTGATCATGTAATGAGCAACAGGCGGTAAGCTTGTTGCTGTGATCCTTACAACAACCTTATTGAGGGTAAGCTTACAGCAAGTTGTGTGCAGGCAGTCAGCTTTGCAATGAGGCTGTCCATAGCAAGTTTGTTAGATGCTTTTAGCAAGTTTGTTACAAGCCTGCAGCAAGCTTATGTCAGGTTCCCATGCAACCCCCAAATTGACCCCCATGTATACAGTGTAATATGAGCAGCGAAGAGTAATTATCTGTGGTTTAGCATTTGTTTCTTTTGTTGGTGGAATGACTAGTGTCATGTAATGATAGTCTAAACCCTCCTTTAATATCTGCCATTTTGTTATCACATGTCTTTAATATCCGCCAATTTACTTCACTCCTACTTACCTCATACCTTTTACATATGTATTCCTAATTACTAGCGAATATAGCATTTGGCATAATTTTACCACAGAGGTGGCCACCTGGCCAGGCCAGGTCCCTATGCCATTTTGTTATCACGCGCTTTTAATATCCGCCATTTTGTTTTCGGTCATTGTATGCCTTTAATAACCTGTGGTGTATGTGACAAAGGGGCTAGAGAGATCTGTCAGTCAAATCTTTAAATAGAACCAATTCCTTAACTAAATCATTGTTTAATGGTATTTCTGCGTGATGCCAGAATGTCTGATCGCTTTCTCTGATGTTTGTTGTCTCTGGGCAGTGTCGCTGGCTCTCAAAAACAATGCCAAATAAGGAAATCCTTGGGCTGTGAATATTTATAATGATAGCTTAGGCGTAGAAGGTATTACCGCTGGGTGGAGTTATTCAGACTCCTAGAAATACAGACGTCTCTTGAGCCAATCACATCAGTTAGTTGGTGCTTGCGTAGAATGATAGCATGGGTATGAAATAGCCTACCATATGTAGCTATTTTATTAATAGGGCCCACACATCGCATCCAAGCAGTTAAAGGATAAATAAGGCAAGATCACCACGTACCTATTAAACATCTCCGGAATTCTATAATAATGGAGTCGAAGGACGAACAGTAATATTACATACTATAGTCAAGGAACTTTTTACAGCTTTACAGTTTCTTTACAAATAGGGAATCTCATTTTAGTTTATCAAAAAGAAACATTACAAAATTGCTTTTGAATCCCAAATGTTTTAAACTTGAACTCACTCTGCCAGTCTGCCGATTTGCCAAAACATCTCAAGGGTCCATCTCCCTAAAGGGAAACTCGTGCTTCGTTACCAAACTGCTCTTAAACCAAGGGTTCCATGAACAATCATGTTACATTCACTCTCATCAAACGCACACCCGAGGGACATCGTTTCTTTACATTTCTCACCCGAGAGAGGCCAGATATGGGTTTGTTGAAACTACTCTGCAGTCTTATGTTTCATTTCTGTTTTAAAGTGTTTTAAATTCTTCCTTAATTTGGGTTTTTAAGGGTGAATGCTAAACAATTTCTTCTGTTCCTTTATATGAATCACAAATTCAGCACTTAAATATATTTAATATTTCATCTATTGATCAAACAAATCAAATCTTAGAGACAACTTTATTATTTTCTGCATCATTACCGACTTCCATCAAAGTGAGTGTTGGTCATTGATTAGAATGCAATCACTTTTGTCAAATTGTCACCTGGGAAAGTTTTATTTTTGGTATCATCAGAGGCCAAATTTGTGTTCCATTCTATAGAGAGCTGGATTCTTGTCTTATGAGAAAGCCGCCAGGAATAGTATAATGTACATTGTGAGAACCATTGTCATGGTTATTGCCTACATGTTTAATGAAATAAATGAATGACTAAATGTTACAGGCCATTAGAGAAGAGAAATACGTCTCTCAACTTCATTATCATGGCTTTTGAATTTGAGAATGGGGTAAAATAGGTGTGGTTATGATAGTGATTATGTTGCCTCTTACAAAACTATCAGCTCGTTTTTAAGCTCTCAACCTCCAAGATATTGAGCTGGTTGCAAGCTCAGTGTAACATAAGAGCCGTGAGCTTACAGTGTACTCACAAAATCTCCAGAACAATTACAATGATGTAGCTTTTTGAGCTTGTTGTGAGCTCATTGTGATCTCACTGGGAAACTATAGTACACCTGAGCTCACATCAAGCTCACGTTGCAGAGTCAAAATGATATACAGAAATTGTGTCATGAAATATGTGAGCTCATTAAATATCTATTGCAATGAGTCTGAATAATGCTTATTTAACATTTGAGCATGTAGGAATTATCCCCAAATTTGATGAGCTAATATATGGTGTTGAATCCCGGTGAGGATTCGTCGGATTTAACACGATATAATATAAATAACAAACACGTTTAGGTATGGTTTTGTACTCGTCAGTCCTATTCAGAAAACAACAACAATCATGCATGCATGTCAAAGGTCAAGGGTGCATAGTGCTATTAAAATACACTACATATGGTATCTTAGATTTCCTTCTGAGCTTATTTAATGAAAGTTTGAGCTCACCCAAAATGGTTAGCTAACATTCTTGTGTTTTTCTTTGATGCAGTTTTAAGTTTTATGAGCTCACTTTAGTTTGAATTTATTATTAAGATGCATGAGGCGTACGATTCACTGCGAGAATAGCCTGCAGCTAGGCCATGAAGCTGGACTAGGCAATCAAGTGACCGCAGAGAGACATATTGTAAATAATATTTAGTAATATATTTATTAAAACTGTGGGACACGTCCCACGGTTTGCGAACTGATGCAAAACTAAAAATAGTTTGAATTGAAGTGTTGTTGATTTAAGTTCCTTCATTTGATTGGTTGAATTAAATATCTTTCTTTCCTTGAACTTGTAAAGTTATTTTCCATAAATAAATTCCCTTCTCTCTTCAGTCATGTTATCATACATTAACTTCAAACACTATATCAGCTCTTGTTTTTGTTTCTTTATACTTTTCAAGGGTCCTCAATTCTAAGTTGATGACCAGTCGATAAAAAGTATCCAATTCGTTGGACAATTTCAGCAGGTTGATGAAATTGGTTTCTAGGCAGAAGAAGGAGGCCATGATTTATTGAAATGTTTTATGATTCATCTGATCAAGTGATCAACTTTGTAGAGAAAACATGTCAACCAGTAGTAGGCTAATGGTAGGTAGTAATACAGCTGGGTGTTCTATAAAATGTATAATGGGAGGGTTCCAAAGAGGATCTTAACTTTAATAGAGGTCAGAGACAACAGGTTTAAAATAAAATGTTAAAGGAATATTTTACATAGAAACAGGTTGAGCAGACGGTGGCCAGGGCTGCAGAGAACCAAAGCAGGCCCGGGTTTAAAATATAAATATGGGCCCCACGGTGGGTACTTCTGAGGGGTGTGCACACATAATAAATATTTATATGTAGCATCTAGAACATGAAACTCACTGTTATTTTTAATTTGTCATACTTTCATCACTTTCTAAAAGATAACCAGCCAAATTTTATATAAGATCGGCAAACTTGGATATAAAACGGTCATGATACCCCCTTAGTGCTTTCTTGTAACATTAATAAATGATAAAAATGTGATGGGATACAAGTGATCTACTTTTTTCTTAATTTGTTGGGCCCCTAGATTTTTCTGTACTCATTGTCCCCCCTCCCCCATCCCATTTGGTACTGTTATACTGCAAACAGGGTGAAAAACCATGCTTAAATTGTAACTAGAATGTTGGGAACCATTATCGGTCACCAGGTGTGTTTTTTTTTAATAACTCTGAGAATATCTCTTTTAATATATTTCAATAATTGTACTATTGCCCCTTTGAATTGTAATTGGCACAAGTAAATTCCCTTCTCCATTAACAAACAAGAGCCCAAGGGCACTATGGTTCCTTGCTTAAAGGAATATTACAATTTAAATGATGCGTTATATATCATCGAA
>JAODAF010642238.1:0-13031 GCA_027574765.1 Molpadia intermedia
TATATATTCGATTTAATACGTGTATAAATTCGATTTAATGCGTGTATATATTCGATTTAATACGTGTATATATTCGAATTAATACACCCATATAAATCAACCTTCTAATTGGCTAATAATATATACTTGTATATATTCGAATTAATGCGCGTATATAATATAGGACATATGTTCCGTGTGGCCATACACGGTCGTCTGCTGGCTATCCTCGATTTATTCGTGTGCAAAATGTTGTGCATTACTAATTATTCTCCCATTGACTTACACACTAATTTCCATACTATGACCGTCTAGATTTTGATCTAGAGGAGGTGGAAGTTTAGAGTGGTTGACCCTACCCCTAAGAACTGCTCAGGGGCCATAATATCACCATTTTTACTCAGATTCTAGATGTCATCTAAATCATCGCCTCCAATCCAGGGGCGGATCCAACGGGGGGGGGGCCTGGCCCCCTTCTGCATCATATTTTGCTGTATATGTATATACGTTTGTACACATACGATATATTTCAACGCGCAGAAATCCTGGATCCGCCACTGCAATCCACGTGATTTTCCCATTATCTATCGTTTTATTGATGTTCTTTATTATCCAAGCATAAATTTGGATTATAATAACTGAAATCTTGCAATAATAACTACCTTAAATTGCCTTCTACGCACTTTTCTTTAATTAGGGTGAACATTTTTGGCGGATGGACACTATCTAATTAGGAGTGTACAGCCAAAACAAAGTCGGTGCGTAATATAATGAGCATCCTTATGGCAAGCCGTTTTAGTTTTTATTCAATATTTTCTGACAGCACCAGTTATTTACTAATTTTACTAATTATTTGCTGATATCACTAATTATGATATCTTTAATTGAATTAAAGATATATTTAAATAAATTAGAGATATCTGTAAAGGACTTAGACTATTTAAATATATCAACTATTTAAATATATCAAGCAAGTCGTTTCAGCTTGTATTCAATATTTGCTGACAGCACCACTTATTTACTGATATTAGTCATATTACTAATCATTTTCTGATATCACTAATTATTTGATGATATCAGTAAATGATTTGTTGATATCAACAATATTAGCAGATATCATAAATTCATTTAGTAACATCAGCAATGCCTTTGCTAATATCACCAATTCATTTGATGATATCACCATGATGCAATATCAGCAAATCAATTACCGATATGTCCGAATTGTTGATATAAAGCAATTTATTTGTTGATAACAACAAATGAATTGGTGATATCAGCAAATGAATTACTAATATCATCAAATAATTGGTGATATCAGTCATTACAGCAAATAATTGTTCCGATATCATCAAATAATTGTTCATGTCATCAAATATTGAATAAAATGAAAACGGCTATATTTTAATTAAATGTTTAGAGATATCTTCAATTATTCAACGATATCTTTGATTAATTAAAGATATCTTTAACTTGAATTAAAAATATCTTTAATTTTATGAATTAAAGATATCTTCAAAACAATTTCAGATATATTTAAATAATTCCTTATTATATATTATATATCTAATTTATTTAAATATATCTTTAATTCAATTAAAGATTTCTTTAAATATGACACCATTAAAGGTATCTTTCATTCAATTAAAGATATCTGTAAGAGAATTAAAGATATCATCTTAAATTCAATTAAAGATATCTTTAAATATGACGTCATTCAAGATATATTTAGAGATATCTGTAAAAGAATTAAAGATATCTTTAAATTCAAGTAAAGATATCATTAAATACGACTTCATTACATATATCTTAAAGTGCGTGATTCCTATAATTTGTTAATTCTACACTGATATGGAACATTTTACATTAAGAACGATTACCATGATTATCAAAGAGATCAGAGACATGAAGTTTATCCCATTAGTATAGCCTACCTCTGTCTCATTTTATTTAATCTCTCACAAGCATACATTTTACAATATCTAAAAATAAAAAATAAAAATTACAATTTATCAATATACTTACATCTACAACTTACTACAATGAGTAGTGTTGAACTTTTTAACACAAGGGGTTAATGTTAAGCTCAGTACTGTAAACACATGTAATTAATTATTAAATAAGTCAGGGCAGGTCGAGAAAGCATCTTTCAGCTTCTGGAAATTCATTGTTTTCTTTCTATTCCTGTACGTGGCAATCAATGTAGCGTTCTACACTTAGAGCAAATTTAAATTTATAGAAAAATTTAGTTATACTGGGTTTACCTCCTTGCCATTTTTAACAAAGACGTAATGCTTGAAATGCAGAATTAAGAAGTTACTGATATGAGTGGAACGTTTTTTACGGTAGCCAAAGAAAACATCTTATTTGGAAAATACAAATTGCCTCTTCAGGACAACGCTCTCAACGTCTAAAATAAAAGAGGAGGTATAGTGGCAATGCCAAAAAAGATGCTCTAGAGTTTCAACTTCTGTACGACAAAAGGTACAAAGGTCAGAATCAGTTTTACACATTAGCATAAGGAACTTATTTGTAGGAATAATTATATGGAGAAAACGGTACTGGAGATACGAAATATTTGGATCATGAATCGATACCCAAGGCATGCGAAAAATGCTCTTTCCTTCGCTAATACTAAAATCGGTAAACTCAATTCTCTATTTTTTAAAGAGGTAACTTCAGTGGCAACTGTTTTCAAATAAATTGTATAAATCGATTGTGACAGGGAAGTGGCTTATAACATCTTTTCAGTCCAGATTGAATTTTCATTTGGAATATCACTGACACCACATCCAGACTGACGCCAGACCATGGGAATGCTATTAACTAATCCAAAATACACAGTAAAAGGAAAAGGCTTATTATACAAAAAATCATAAAACAGTATTGAATTATCGATACGAATATAGTGATTATTCCATATGATCTGGTTACCATAGTTACTAGTCGGAGCATTAAAAGATGCATCCAGCCATGCACTTAGAACTTGTCTAACAAAAAAGTTCGGGATATTCGAGATGTCCTCTTTTTTACAGTTACATTCAAAAACCAATTTTTTTCCATATGCAAACAAATTTAGATAAAAAAATAGTGTCCATGCCCCCTCCGTATTATCCATATAACGCCGAACCCAAGTACATTTTGGCTAGCCTACATAAAATCAAATTATATGGTTGCCATAGTCACCAGTAGGGGTGTTATAAGAGACAGTAAGCCAACCATTCAAAACTTGTCTAACAAAAAGGTTGGGTATGTCAGTGACGTCTTCTTTCATGCAATTACAGTAAAAATCAATGTTTTGCCGTAAGTCTTCATATTTAGGTCAAAGAAGGACTTCCACATTCATTTCGTATCATTACGTACAATGCCTACGTACCCAAGTACATTTTAAGCTATTTATAAAACTATTCAAATGTACCACGTTTAGACCACCTTCATCAATAGTGTTTATTAACAAACTTCTTTTGACCTTATCCGGATTACCTCTCCTTATAAGATCAATAATCAAATTTTCAATATTTTTAATAAAGCTTTCGGGTGGATTTATAGCAAAACCAGGAAAAGGTATATTAACTGGGAAAGTGCATAAGGTTTAACAATAACATTTCTACCCACATGTCACGGGCGGACCATGCCCCGTAAGCAACTCTTGAGACGAGAGAGTTTAGGCTGATAATTTAGATTAAATAAATTATCCCTATTACTGGTAAATGTAACCCCTAATAAATTGTTAGATTGTCTAAAGCTATATATTTAATAAAACCTGGGAACGCATGAAATTGAAGCACAGAAAAATAAAAAAAAATTACGCTTGAAGTTATAGATAAAAAATAATAAATGTAATTAGGTGAAAAATATCGACCTCATATGCAAGGATGTGTAACTCACGCAACCAGCTGCATACAACTCATTATTTATAATGCTTATCTGTGCTCATAATTTTTTTGATTTAGAACAAGATAAGTTTCATGCACAAGCTGTTTTGATGTCTTTCCGTTACATAGGTAAGCCCATGTTTGTTCTCCTACACACGATGAAACTAAGCACCATAATTTACCATAAAAAAGCAATGAATCCACAATACTACCCCCAAACAGTAAATTCCAGATATAAGTAAAGTGGTTTACATTTTACCCCTGATATGCACACAACGATACGTACACGGTTACGTACATACGTCAAATCATGAATTGAAATAAGCAAAATATTTCTTCAAGCTTTGGCTCCCCAGCTTATATCTATGTAGCTTGTTGAGAAAACAATTCCTAGCTATTTTGATTAGTTATTATAATTTATAAGACCTCACATCTTTTAATATATTTGGTGTCCTTGTTACGTATATTACAATCTTTAAAAGTAACCGCCCAATAAATCTTCTCCAATAATCAAATTATCTCTACTAATTAAAGACGTTTGGCAACTTTCTATGCTTCAGTTGGTAGAATACTTGAGATAGTACCGGTATAGCAGTCAACACTGGAGTTGAAAAGCCTACAATGTTGGATGTCAGTGGTTTTCTCCAAGTTTATCTAACGTACATAACATTGTCCTTTTGTGTAATATATGCTACACATTTTTCACTAATACAATTTTCATGGAGAAAGGCTGATTTCTAGTTTGTTGGTACTCTTTATTATGGCTAAAACACACTAATGTATTTTATATAACAATTATAATACATGTTGGACACTATATAAATCTTTATTTTATTTATTTGTTTTTTTGTCACAGCAACACTTAATACAACAATATTTACAAACATCAGATTATACGATGTGTGAAGGCTTAACAAACTAGAACACTTAATAAGAGTAAATACAACTTATGAATGACGGAAAAATTATTTACATGAAAAAAGAAAGAAAAAGAAGAATAGGTAACAATCCTCTCCCCGTCCAAACCCAACCCTTTACATACGTTAATACTCTTTAAATATTTTATTAATTACCTTTTCTGTGAAATAGATGGCTGCGTCTGAATATTGTTTGAAAGAGAATTCCAAGTACCGATAACAGGCTTAGGAGTCCAAATAGTAGTACGACAGTTATAACAATGGATGTGTGTGGCTAGCCTTCTATCATAATTGTAAACTTGATTATTACTGAAGAAGACAGTTTTAAATGAATCTGATAGTAGTCCATTTATGGCCTTATATGAAAACGTTGCTATATTAACTTTCACTATAAGTCTTTGAATTTCAATAAATTAAGGTCTAAATATAACTGTCGAATAACTTTTGTAGTACTATAAGCCGATTTTAATAGGTTTGTATTACTGGTTCAACTGAGTAAGGTGAGATACAATTAAGGTTTGGTAAATTGTTTGAATAATTGTTTGTGGCAAGATTACATATTGGCATAATATGATCGCTCCAAGAGAGCTAGGAATCAATATGTTGAACTCCCAGAAATTTTGAATAGTCAACTTTGTTATTATATACGTCCATATATATACATCGATCCCAATTAGGATTTCTACGTGTATCAAATATTATATAATATGTTTTATCTACATTGAGTGACAGCTTATTAGCGGCAAACCAATCACAGAATTTCGCCAACTCATTACACATTGTGTTGTGTAATACTTTTTATATTTTTACCTTAATATATAGGAATATATTAGTATCATCAGCAAATAATATTGTAAGGGCTACGGTAGATATATTACATATATCATTAACATAAATGATAAATAAAAGTGGACCTAATACGGAGCCTTGTGGTACACCACATCTAATTGCAAGGAAATGAGAGTTGGTGTTCTTAAGGGAAGCAAATTGATACCTGGTGGAAATGTAGCTATGTATCCAAGTAAGGATATTTCCTCTTATACCATAATAAGAAAGGAGAATGTGCTTAACCCTTTAGCGCACGCCCTAATCTACAGTACAACACTTTACTTGTTGACGCGGAGCTCGTCATTGCGCTGCTTACCGGCTTTTTCGAGCATGTGCCCGGGTTGCCCGACCGTGAATCTATTACGTAACCCCGGAATGTGCCCAAAAGGGCGAAGGTGGCGCCCTCATGATCAGGCGCCCTGTGACGATCCTCGGTCGACGTAGACCGAGCTTGCGTAAAAGGTTAAGAGAATAGTATGGTCGATTGTATCGAATGCTTTTGAAAGGTCAAGAAAGATATCAATGGATGTGTTCTTATTATCGAGACTATTGCATAGTTTATCAATTGCTTCTGCCAGTGCCAAGTCAGTAGAGTGTCCAGGTCGAACCCCACATTGTCCTTTACACGGAATGCCATGCTTATTAAGAAAATTAAGAATATGGTTAAACATGAGACGTTTACCAATCTTAGGAGTACATAAAAGTAAAGATATAAGACGATAAATTCCATAAATCGAGGGGTCACCTTTTTTAGAACTGGTATTATTTTAACAAATTTTAATTTATTTGGGATGAAGCCTGTGCTAAATGAAACATTAAAGATATGGGCCAAATGTTTTGCAATGTATGTAATATCTTGTCTGGTTTATGTCAGGCTTGAAACCAGCTTTCGAGGTTTAATACTTGCAATGCAACTTTGATTAATGCATCCTCACTAACAGATGAAAGAGACCCTCTGGAATTATTACACTTATTACCAGTGAGATATTATACTGATTTACTGTTAGCTTGTATACGACTAACACAAACAGGGCCAATGTTAACAAAGAAGTTATTAAAGTTTTCACAATATGATTCACATTATTGGTGTCAGTATCACCATCACTCTCTTTAAATGTCTCTAGATGTGTTTTGTTTATGGTGAAGAATACTATTAATAGTATTCCAAGTACATTTTAAGTTGTATTTGCTTTCCTTAAAGTTAGAATTGCAGGCCTTTTGATATTCTGATAACGTGATTAAGTTTGTTTCGGTACTTGGTTAAGGTAGTCTTATTACTTTCAGAATGTGCTCTTAAATAACTATGAAAAAAGCTTGTTCTTGTTCAAAAGATGTCTCTTTTGACGTCTTTTTGTTTGACTAATTTGGTTAAATAGAAAACTGTCATTGTAGATTAAATTAAAAACATCGAAAAAGATATTATAGGCAAGATTGGAATCATTTACACATAATATCATCCCAAGATTTACCAGCTATTTCAGAAATAAAACAATTGATATTATTAATGCAATCATTTCGTACATTGGATAAATAGTCATAAGTATTCTAGTTTGTAAGTACTTTGGAAAAAATGGAAAATGGTTACTAATATCTGTAACAAATATACAATAATATATGTTACAAAAATGCAAAAGATGCCATTAGTAATAATGTTATCAATCCAGGGGCGTAGGGAGGATGTTAAAAGGGGGAAGTCGATGAGGAAGAAACTACTTGAAAGTGCTTAGATGCAAACTGGTGTCTTATTATTGTAGCTCCATTCAGCAAACCATATCACGAAACATTATATTTTTGATGCAAATTAGCCGAACAGCACTCTACAGTTTCCAATTTCAATTATATTGTTGGACTTCTCACAGTTTACTGTACTTATTTTTTCTTCTGTTTTAACATAAGGCTGGGTGAGGATCGGGATGAAACTGGTACAACGTACAACAATTAATAATAATTGCCTTTCTTTGTCATGCACGGAATGCAGTCTTTAGAATGCGAGATTTGATACTTTTGGAAGATATTTGGACTATTCTGCCTACTCTGTAACTAAACACGGAGCTTAAGGCAGTATATGTGAGAGGGAGCTGTAGTACCGTACAGCTAGGCTGGATAAATCCCTATGGAAAAGCCAGTTAGTGCCAGTCGTGGCAGTGTCGATGCTAACGTGTCAGTGGAGAGTTGCGAAGAGAGACAGTGAAAAAAAACATTCGATGGTGTACCCATAACAACGGGAGAGACTAAATAACATGGCATCCAATCGGAGTGCCTATGTCACAATACAACACAGAATAAACATAACAAGAACACTTAGGGGGAATAACAATGAAAACATTCGGTTATATCATGGACCCCATCATATGGCCCTAAGCAATTATAATGCTCTGGATCGACACGACCCTGGAAACGATTAAGGTTTTTAAAACTATTTACAATATCACAAAAGGTTTGGGGCTTCCGCAAGACACTGAACGAAACTTGATGGAAATGTGGTATATGGCTATATTAGGGTATTGGAAACTCATTTGATTGGCGCTCCATCTATTGCTAATTCCTGGATACGCCACAGATTGGGAATATCATTTTGAGGATTTTAATAGTTTATTCCAGTAATTAATTCTATAATCAAAACTATAAACAATATCCGATGTTCTGTTCGGTTCCTCGTAGCCGCAAGCTGAAGGATTCGAGTTGTTTTATATCCTCCTTAAATCCAGTATCTCTATTTTGGAAATCATGTAGTTCAATTCCATTCAGATCAGATATATCAGAGCCCTGGTTTATAATAGCCTCTGTGTTTGGTTCCTGTGACATCAAGAGGTACGCACGTTTATTCCCATGTGGCATCTGTGTGGAGAAAGAAAACATCAGAAGCATAAATATCATGAACATGGAATATTGAAGTATAAATACTATTTGCATTGCACGTATTATCGGTAGAGATAACGATTCACACGAGATGGATGGGCAATGTAATTAAGGAATAATCTGCAATTGGGTGACTTTTACTGGTAAATAAAGAGTCTCGACCCAACATTTAGCAGAATAACGAGGCGGATATTCTATGACCTCAAAATTCATGAAAAAGATTTTTTTTTCTTCAAATGAGACTTGCAACAAGTTTCAAATTCGGATTCGAGACGAACACAAATGACCGCTTTTTCTCCGTCACGTTATGCCACAGAGTTATCGTAAGTGTACTCTCATGGTACAGCTTCGCTAACGTTATTATGCATTGGTACTAGTTGAAGTGCGTACGCGGACCTTGTTAAGGCCTACCCGTAATTGATTGACAAATGTAACATATATAGAATTATCTATGCTTTCAAGAATAACATACGACGTAATCATATTGATTGTTATAATTATTATGTTTTCTTGCTCTTATGATTTTTAAACCCAAAACGTTAAACTAAAACTCATTGACATGCTAGCAGGCGTTATAATATATTATTGCCATATTTGTTTAGAAAGTGGGAAAATAATGCACTGCAAT
The DNA here is from genome assembly GCA_027574765.1 of Molpadia intermedia. Classification (NCBI taxonomy): domain Eukaryota; kingdom Metazoa; phylum Echinodermata; class Holothuroidea; order Molpadida; family Molpadiidae; genus Molpadia; species Molpadia intermedia. Next base: position 9,087 of record JAODAF010642238.1, read on the forward strand.
AATACAATAAGTTGAGAAAAATCACGTGTGATCACGATTCAACTCACTCTGGGGCTATCCAACCTGATATACGATTCCTATGTGAAAGACCACATCAGCTAGGTATACTAATAACACAATAATTCGTCACCCATCCAACATGACATGAAATTGTAACCAAGGTGTGTAGGTAAATACAAAACTTAATTTGACAGCATCAGCATAAAACTGAGCAAAACATAATAAACTAGGCAAAGAGTGAGCCATGGACAGAAACTGCTGCATGTCGCAATATATCGAGAATCACCAAGCCCACCCTATGAAGCAAACTGAAACTCCTTGATAACAGGCGTTATGTTATTGCCAATAAGAATCCGGGTCATTCCAATTTTTATTAATATATATGATTCCCACGTGGATTACATTATTTGAAACATGGGTTTGTAAGTAAACACAAAACTGACAGAAACAGTATACGGTAAAACTTAGACATAATACAATTAACTAGTAGGTAAACGCCTCCCCACAACTAATAATCGTATCGTTGTTTGCACCACTGATCTTTGCATCAGCCACGTAAATCAATATAATGCTCACCTCATCAATAATGACATATTCTTCACTTATGTTGCCGTGCACTATACCAGCATCATGTAAGTGATTTAAAGCCTTTCTTATGTCAGCTATTATATCTTCTTTGTCCTCATTGGTGAGCTGTAACTGGTAGCTTGCTTTAAGAGTGGAAAACTGGTACTTCTTGTAACGTTCCGTAGTTGATGGTGCCAGTACTCTGTTGCTCCGCATTAAACTGAGAGCTGCCTTAACAATTCCACTCTCCTCTTTATTAATAAACCAAGAAAACGAGGTTTAAACTGATGTACATAACCAACGGTTCACTTCTATGGCTACATTATATCAACATGAAAATAACTTACATGATAATTTATATAATTTAATATATAGCTGAATCAAAACGATTCTTTAACTACGTAGAAGAGATTGTGACATACCTTGCTCAATCTGTCTCGTTCCAGATGTAGCTGGTTGCTGCAACCTCTGTAAAGCAGGGAAACTGCCAGGGGTGGACTGCAAGCTATTGTCTGTGTCTTGAGATTTTACCTGAGCTTGTTTCATGCGGGCCCTTTCAATGATTAATGTGTATAGATATGGGTTCACAGCAGAATTGATAGGTAAAATAATAATAGCTGCCCAAGCATAGACATCGCCGGCGACTGCTGAAGGAGTGAGGGATAAAAATCCCATGATAATGATTGGCATCCAGCAGAACAAATCTGATCCGACCAAGAACATCACTTTGAAAGCAATCTGAAGTTGCTCTTCTTTTACTTGTTGTTCTGATTTGCTCAAGGACTTTGTAAATTTAACTGAATTTCTGGCAATGATAAAAATCCCGGTGTAACACACTAGGATGATCAAGGATAGGATGAGATTGAGAATTATAAATAATATGAAGGAAAACAGCCATCCGCTCGGTCGAGCAGCAGTGATGGGCAAGGCAAGACAGACACTGGATCTACCATAATAGTGTCCACCAAAGAATACAGCTGGCAATGCGCCAACCAATATCATTGTCACCCAAACACAGATACAAATAATCATGGTGGGCTTCTCTCTCAGCCTACGAGGAGAGAGCGGATAGAGGACACTGTGGTAACGATCAACGCTTATGATAGTGAGGAAGATGACAGAAGCCAAACTGCTGATCGTTGACAGAAATCCAGCAAGGTGACAGAAAACGCTGGTCTGCCATATCTCAGAAAATAGTCCGTATCTTCCTCTGTAGGTTATATCAGCGATTGCGATCATAAGTAGATAACAGCCCATTAAGAGATCAGCTATAGCAAGATTCATGGTAAGTATTGGCTGTGCGTTATTTCCCCGAGTTTTCGGAACATTTGATCGTTTCCTGAGTCTCAGTATAATGACAATAGTATTACCACTGAGAGCGCTGATAGCCATGATCCAAATAATAATCTTTTGTAAAAGCGAGCGAATCAAATCTGTACAACTGGAAAACGCGTCGGCTGAAGGAACGCATTCCTGTAGCGAAGGTGACTTTTCGAGGAGACAGCAGTAGTAAAACCTGTCAGAATGACTGTGGGTAAAAAAGGAAATAGCCCTTTTCTATAAATGATAATATATCTTTCTAGCGAACGAATTTTGATTTTTTTCTGATGTGCGTCTTCTGATTATGAACTTATGCTCATATCACCTATTATCTACTTTAAATATTCTTAAAAAACGTTTTATATAAATACTGTAATATGATGATACAAGATATTTATTTTAGCAAGGAACACGCTATGGGGGAATACATTTACAATGGAATTCATGTTAGCACATGATGATTCAAACTTCTACAAGAGCCCGATGAGATCAATATATTTATTGTGTTTAAGTTCAAAGTCTTTTCCAATAATTGAAAGATATACTTACAATTTCATGATGTTGCTCAAACCAGACAAAAACTCTTCATCCGAAATAATTACACTGGAATTCTGAATGGAACTGTACAAAACAGAGAAACAACATTACTCAATGTCACAAAAATGTATTAGATAAAGTACAAATGTCTCGGAGGTCCTTGTTGTTTCGGGTTGGGGAATGTTACCAAAAGTAAATACTAGTTCATGTCCCTCGTAAATCTGTAAGCACCAAACAGGAAAATTCTAAAATATTACAAATGCAACCTCGAGCAAAGCAAAAACGGAATATCCGGTCAATACACTTTGGGCTTTGATCATGTTACCAGGGAGAGTATTTCTTGATAGGGGCACAATGTTTATTTCTGAATGGCGTCCTGGGAAAGGGTCTAAAGATACGGGGTGTCCCCCTCCCCTTTGAGGAAATGTTGCCTATGTGAGAGCTTAAATTCAAAATGATGCTATTATTTGAATGTCTTAGTATATTCATTTGAACATAGACAATTTAATACCGTAATAGGTGTATTTGATATGACTAATTAGCTCAGAAAATCTTCATTCATTCATGCAGTAGGTCCTGTTGTAATTTCTAATGTGGTCAATATGAATTAACACACATCTGTTAAAATGACATATGTTGTAAATTGCTAAATATAAACCTTTGCATTGTCAAATGACATTATGCAGAATAGTATGGTCGGCACATTTTATTTAAGCAGTGTAGCTGAATACCGAACTTGAAATGCAAATCTAGCATTTCAGAGATATTATTCCCAGAAAATGTGGAAATAATTTTTTATTTCTATTTTTTATTTATTTTTTGGTACACCGTACACGGCGGTCAATAGGGGGGCTGTTGCTCCCTCTGTATCCGCCACTGTGTTACTGTAATATAATCTCATCACAGCAGTTAGAAAAATCAATTTTAACGGATGTGCAATTGATCGAATACCATGTATATGTGATACGTAAATGATACTATTGCAAAACAATAGTTCTATAATGTTTGGCATAAATAACATACAATTATGCCTTTGGAAAGGTAAAAAAGAAATGATAAGAGAGATATTTCTTATATCCGTTTTTCTATCATCTCATAGATTTATAATAAGTAAAGTACCATTGTCCGTTGCTGCAAATTTCCGTCTCGTCATTCAACTATTACTAAACTATTATGTCTATTTGTCAAAACATTTCTGCGCCTCATACCTCTCATTACAGCAAACATGTTAGTAATACTAATTAATATAGCAAATGAGAATATTACATGTAGGAGTTACGTAATCTGCGCGACGCTTTGAATCAGCGCGTATGTGTTTTCTGTTTTCTGTGTTACTATCTGTTACAAAATACAAGCGTTTATTTATGTTTGCCTATATATCATTGACGGCCTCTTTCAAATGACTGATGAAGACTGAATAAAGAAGTCGAAATATCTCAATACTTGTGTAGTTTAGTGTTTCAGTTAATGTTCTTCAGTCGGCTTTTTTACATATTTATAATAATATTTACTGTTAATAAT